>JAJAGP010000346.1:0-279108 GCA_025084515.1 Ancistrus triradiatus | reverse complement strand
CAGTTAGCGCCCCGCAGCTCCGTACCTGAGCATTTAGCGCTGCCTAGCTCCATACCTGAGCTCGCTGGGCCCATTAGCTCTGCAACTAAGCAGTTTGCACTGCCTAGCTCTGTACCTGAGTTCGCTGCACCCATTAGCTTTGCAACTGAGCAGCTAGCACCGCCCAGCTCCGTGCCTGAGCTCGCCATGCCCATTTTCTTTGCAACTGAGCAGCTAGCGCCTCCCAGCTCCGTACCTGAGCACGCCGCACCGGTAAGCTCCGTACCTGAGCAAACCGCACCCCTAAGCTCCATACCTGAGCACGCTGCACCCCTAAGCATCGTACCTGAGCATGCCGCGCCCGTAAGCTCCATACCTGAGCATGTTAGCTCTGTACCTGAGCAGTTAGTGCCCCGTAGCTTCGTACCTGAGCTTGCCGGGCCCATTACCTCTGCAACTGAGCTGTTTGCACTGCCCAGCTCCATACCTCAGCTCACCACACCCATTAGCTTCGTAACTGAGCAGCTAGCACTGCCCAGGTCCATGCCTGAGCTCGCCGTGCCTATTATCTTTGCAACTAAGCAGCTAGCACCGCCCAGCTCCGTGCCTGAGCTCGCCACATCCATTAACCTTGCAACTGAGCAGCTAGCATTGCCCAGCTCTGTACCTGAGCTCGCCGCGCCCTTAAGCTCCATACCAGAACAAGTAAGCTGAGCATTTAGCCCCGCCCTGCTCCATTCCTGAGCACGCTGCACCCGCAAGCTCCGTACCTGAGCAAGTAAGCTCTGTACCTGGGCACACCATGCCCATAAGCTCTGTACCTGAGAAAGTAAACTCCATACCTGAGCATGCCGAGCCCGTAAGCTCCGTATCTGAGCAAGTAAGCTCCATACCTGAGCATATTAGCTCCATACTTGAGCCTTTTCCGCATTGCTCGCTTCCACTGAAACCTGCCGTTATCGGTCATTGGCGCTGACCACGACCCACGGTCATTTGCTCTGATCCTTGTGCCGCGATCATTTCCGCCGACCCCCGCACCTCGATTGCTACCACCGATCCCTGCACCATGGTCGTTTCTGTGCCACGGTCACTTTCATTGTCTGTCCGCCCAGTCAGGTGACTCAAGCCGACCTTTCTCTTGGGCCTCATTGGGCCGAGCTCTGCAAATGAGCCGCCTATGCCAAGCTCGGCCTCTGAGCTGCCTGTGCTGAGTTCCGCCCCTGAGCCTCCTATTTAAGTACACCGTTGGGCTCACACAGGTGTCGCTTCCCCTGTGGCTACACTAACGCTTCGCACTAAGCATTGCTTGCTGCACCAGCCTTCACACAGATTTCCTTTTCTTACAATCGTCTTTTTGTTTTGGTTAGCAAAAAAGGTATGACTGGCAATTTGTAGATCGTCAGTCGGGGGCAGTTGGGAGATTGCCCAGTAAGATAGGGCCTAGATGCCAGTGTAGGGCCAGGGTTGTTTTATTTTATGTTTATTTTGCCGAGTCTTCTCTCGGCTGCTTTGAGCCTCGCTCGTAGCTGCGAGACTCTACCCTCCTTTTCCCTCTCACACCGTCAACCCTCCTCCTGTTTGCGATCGGGGGATTTGCATTCCCCATGCGAACGCGTTTTGAAAAGGACGTAGAGCTCCTATAGCCTCGTCCTCTTCATTCCCCGCGTCAGTGCCAAACTCCAGCGGGCGCTTATTTGAAGTATTTTTGTTTCACGCCCTCGTGGAAGCAACGCTGCAGGCTCTAGCACTTTGTGCATGTGCGGACCCGAACGCCGTTGGTGTAGCGGAGCCACGCCGTAAGCGTATAGTGAATAGTGCGGCAGTACACTTATATGGCGTGAATTTTCTTTATTAGTTTATTTCAGTTTCTTTTGGGTTTATTCTTTCGTTTCTTTTATTTATTTACATTTTGGTTCATTAATTCCATCTGGTGCTAACTGCACTTGGGTCCTAAACCAGTTATTCTTTTATTGTCATGGTAATCCCTTCCAGTCTTTCTGTGAGGAACATTGATTTTAAATATTTCAATAATTTTCTTACACATTAATTGATAAACTGGAGATTCTTTGCCCATCTTTTCCTGGATACTGCTTTTGTGCCAAATCATGATTATAATCACCTGTTGACCTCACCTGTTTGAAATAATTATTTCTTTAAGTTTTTAAGTTTTTTTAACTCATTACCAGCCCTAAATTGCCCCTGTCCCAATTTTTTGCGGAGTGTGTTGCAGGCCTGAAATGCAGGAATCGATGTTTATTAACAAATGAAATGAAGTCTTGGATACATACTGTCTGCAGTGAAATAAAAGTCAAAGGAAATGTAAGGAACACTGCATATATCTTTTTCCATATTGTCCCAACTTTTTCAGATTTAGGGTTGTAGTATTTATATCTTAATTTATTTCATTGCTCAAAGCAGGGTCCAAGTGTCTGCGATGGTATCAAGCTTAAATAAGGTATCTAGGGTAAAGAAGGGTTAGTAGGACACACCATACGGATGGAGAGAGAGAACCAGACTCACCGCAGGATCTGGGATGTTGGTCCCTGGTGGTGCCAGGTGCTCCCGAATGGTCCCGTAGAAAGTGGCATTGCACACCAGCATGACTGTGTCGCACTGATCCCATACCCACAGCACCCACGACATCTCCACGGTCATTCTGTAGATGCACCACGACCACAAACTGACCTCCGGCCTTCCTTCACTGCTTTGCCTGTCAACGTCATGTTTTGAAACCTTCTCCCACGTCCCATATCAGGGTGTTGTACAGCATGTTTCCCTTGCCCTCTGTGCTAAACCCACCCACAATCCCACCCTACACATGAATACAGTTAATAAGAGTCTTCTATTACTGTATTGAAAGTAGCAAATTATAGACTTACAGTGGTACTTGAAAAGCCCCCTTGTGTACCACCCTTTTGAATATTCTATATTTCTGTAAGATCATGACCTTAAATGTAGAAAGAGTTTCAGACAAGTTTCTAAAGTAGATGAAGAGAACTCAGTTAAATAAATAATAGAGAACTTTATAGAGGTGCTCGGTCATTTCTTTTACTGAGGAAAATGATCCAATATCACATACCTGTGAGTGGCAAAAGTATGTGAAACCTTCGTCTTTCCAAGCATCTGGTGTGACTCCCTTGTGCCATCAAATAAACTGCAACAAAACGCTTACAGTACCTGTTAGATCAGTACTTGGAGAAGTTAAGCCCTTCCTCAACGTGTTGCGAGTGGAAAGGGGATGAAAAAGCTGAAGCCTTAGGGGGAATAACACAAAAGAGGAAAAGAAGGGAAGCGAGGTCGCCGGGGGGATAGGAACAAATAGCTAACGTCAGGCTAGTATGCGACAGGAAGGGACCTCGGAGGAAAAGAAAAATGGGCAGACGGTGTCCTTCTTCGAGAGGGAAGGGGAAGTAGGGAAAGGGGAGAATTCATACAAGTAAAGCCGCTCCAGGACATCGCAAGCGTATTCTTCTTATACTGAAAGACTTGTGAAAGTACTACTCTCTTTGTCGCCTGACCTCCCTTGCTCTTGCTCGCCGCTCGTCTCCGCAGACCGCCTTTTACTCCCTAATTCTGGGGCCACAAACACCCATTACTGCACTGTTGAACTCTAATCTTATGGGCCGAGGGGGGAGAGGCGGGGGACAAAGGAAGAGGCATCAAAAATGGAGGAAGAGTGTAGGAGTTCAATTTCAACCCAAAACTCGATTCATGATTTTGATGATTCACGATTCAGTACCCAGTGATTTCAGATCACAAAACAGCTCTCACAGTGAAGATTTCTGACTGCTTTTTAACATGTTTTTTTCTTTAGTTCTACATCTACAGTACTGTATTTTTTAGTGCAAATAGTCTAAATGATTTCCTAAAAATGTTACTGTTTACAACCAAACTGAAACTCCTCAGTTCATGATACATCTAACTTATGATGGATTTGTTTGGTCGGAACATATCCCCATCGTAAAATCATGAAGCACCTGTACAATACAACTCCATTAATGCATATAATGCCTTATACATGTGTAAATTGTCTGGGGGTCTGGAAGGATTAATTCAATTTACGCTATTCTTTATGGGAAAAATTTGCTCAGTACTCGTCATTTTCGGATCTCGACAAGCCTTCTGGAACAAATTAATGACGAAGACTGAAGTACCACTGTACTTCTTTAGCCATTCTTTTCACTTCATGAACAGATGTCCTGACATTTTCATTTAGTTTGTGGTAAAATTCAGAAACTGGCCATCACTTGTTTCACATATGGCATAAGGTTCTAATGTTGGAATGCAGTCTGTTTCCCTATCTCCACATATAACACTTCTCATTTAAACCAAAAGGTTATATTTTGGACCCATCTGTCTGTGAAACATTTTTCCAATAGCCATCTGGCTTGTCCTTGTGATCTTTAGAAAACTGGGCTTTTAGGGAGCAGTGGCTGTCTCCTTGCAACCCTGCCATTCACATTATTGTTATTTAGTGTTCTCCTGATGGTGGACTCTTTTACATTAACATTAGTGGGACATTAGAGAGGCCTTTAGTTGCTTAGATGTGATCCTGGGTTTCTTTGTTACCTTGTGGACTATTACATGCCTTGCCCTTGGAGTAATCTTGTTCAACCACTCCTGAAGAGGGTAACAATGGACTTGAATTTCATCCATTTCTGCACTGTATGTCTGACTGTGGACTGGTGGAGTTCAAACATTTTAGAGATGGTTTTGTAAGCTTTTCCGGCTTGATGAGCATCTACAACTCTTCTCCTGTGGTCCTCAGAAATTTCCTTTGTTCATGCCATGCGACAGTTCAACAGCCATGTATTGTGAATCACAGGACTTTGATAGATCCCCGTTCTTTCATTGCAACAGGGTGCCCACTGACACCTGAGTGTCATTCCCATTATTGAAAACACCTGACTCTTGGAATTTTAGATTCAATTTCACTGCTTATCCTAAAGTTTCACATACTTATACCACTCAAAGATATGTAATATTGGATAATTCTCCTCAATAAAGAAATTATCAAGTGTAACTTTTTGTCTCATTTCTTTAACTGGGTTCTCTTTATCTACTTTCATAACTTGTGTGAAACTCTGATGATGTTTTAGGTCATATTTGTGCAGAAATATAGAATAATCACAATTTCCAATGACAGGCTTCACAAACCTTCAAGCACCACTGTACCGAGAGTTATACTGACAGACAAACAGAGGCACATGCATTTACATTTACAGCGTTTAGCAGACACCCTTATCAGCAGTGAATTTTATTTAAGCAAAGCAGTTAAAGACCCAACAGTGGCAGCTTGGCAGAGGCAGAATTTAAACTCAGACATTTCTGAAATTATTCCCACCACTGTCCTATATAAAGCTTTGTGTGTTAACCAAGCAGAAGAACTGTGGGGGGTGGCGGGTCACCAGTTCCTGCCCTTTTACCCTTAGAATATATAAATGCCCTTTTGGCTGGCCTGTTTAATAATGGCAATTTAGGTGGAATTTGGGTGGATCAAGAAGCTCATCTTGTGGGCCCTGTACAGAGTTCAGTTTCCAAGAACCATGCTTTAGTGAGGCAACAGCTCTGGTAATATAGTGGATTAAGTCGACTTTGGTTTCCAAGACATTCAACGCTTTTGACTGCCCTGTCTGGTGAATACATCACCTCAACTCCTCCACAGATGGGCAACTGCACACCTTACTATACCATTCAACACATATCATGGCTAGTCTTATATATCACTGAGACACTTTCACATTTACTTTCCCCTCATCACTTTGAAAACACCAGTTTTTTGCTATCATGTGTCTGCATTACTGGACTTAGACATGCTTCTAGTGCATCAGTATAATCTCATGCATAAACAAGTTTTTTTGTTTATTATCAATAGGCTAGTTCTGATGATAAATAAAAGGCCTCTGTCACAACATATCTGACAGCATTACAAATACAGGCCAATATACAATCCCTAAAGTATGTAGTTGCATTTTTTTTATGTATTGCTTAGGGATGCACCGATCTGACTTTTTCAGTTTCGATACCGATACATAAACTCTGCAAATCCGTCGATACCTGATCTCGATGTTATACCATTGTTGAATTAATAAACCATATACCTCACCATGTGGGAGAGACTTAAGGCATCAGTATTTACTTAAACATTACTCTACTAACTTTGTAAAAGACAATAATACAAATTAACACAGAGATATAAATGTACCAAATTTAATTAATTAAGTAATAATGTAATTTAAATTTTGTGCAGGACCTTGGCACAGCATTCAAACAGAGTCAAACATCTTAAACTATATTTATATATTATTAATTTATTAAAATATTATTAATCAGTAATATGTTGTACATTGCAGTGCCACTACTCCTTCCAACATTTGTTTTGCAGATGTTGCGCATTGCCATCAAACCTCTTGGTGTAACCAATGTATGACGTATCGTGTGTCGCAAAATGAATAGATCGGTCCCATGGATCGGCTTAATTTTCCAATACCTGTATACTGCTGTTGATAACTTCAGCAACTTAGTCCATCACCTCAGCAGAAAACATGTGTTGGAATACAGAGAGATTACAATAAGAGATTACAGTTGTCGGATTCAACACTGTGAAACAGTGAAGCCAAAGGCTCCGTTATTGCTTGAAGAGATATTTTCTCGAGTCGAGAGAGACGGGTTCAATGATTAAAATACTGGATGTGAGGTAAGTCTTCTCAGAGCCAAAACACGTCAGCCAAAAAAGGCATACAGTGGGGCAAAAAAATATTTAGTCAGCCACTGACTGTGCAAGTTCTCCTACTTAGAAAGATGAGAGAGGTCTGTAATTTTAATCATAGGTACACTTCAACTATGAGAGACAAAATGAGGAAAAAAAATCCAGGAAATCACACTGTAGGATTTTTAAAGAAATTAATTGTAAATTATGGTGGAAAATAAGTATCTGGTCAATAACAAAAGTTCAACTCAATACTTTGTAACATAACCTTTGTTGGCAATGACAGAAATCAAACGTTTCAAATGGTGGAAATTCAAGACCATTGTTACCCTCCCCAGGAGTGGTCGAATAACAAAGATCACTCCAAGAGCAAGGAAAGTAATAGTTGGTGAGATCACAAAGGTAACAGTAACTTCTAAGCAATTGAAGGCCTCTCTCACAATGGCTAATGTTAATGTTCATGAGTCCACCATGAGAAGAACACTGAACAGCAATGGTGTGCATGGCAGGGTTGCAAGGAGAAAGCCACTGCTCTCCAAAAAGAACATTGCTGCTCATCTGCAGTTTGCTAAAGATCACGTGGACAAGCCAGAAGGCTATTGGAAGAACGTTTTGTGGACAGGTGAGACCAAAATAGAGTATAATATGTTTGTCTCATTAGTTTAACTGGGTTCTCTTTATCTACTTTTAGCACTTGTGTGAAAATCTGTAGATGTTAATGGAATATTTATGCAGAAATATAGAAAATTCTAAAGGGTTCACAAACTTTGAAGCACCACTGTACGAAACCTTGGAAATCATATTTGTCAACAAAAAATATTGCTGTTCATGAATGTGATGCAGTCTGGAGAGCATGAACAGATCCATAAGCCACATTAAAGTAGTTAGGTTCTTTTGGTATTTCTTCTTGCTTTAAAGCTTCTGTGAATTGTGCTGTAGACGAGGTAAACTCACAATGTACAGACTGAATTTTTTAAAGCCATTCCCTTACTTATGAAGGTCAAGATGTTTTTCTCTTACTGTAATTTTGTGTTCTTTTGTCTTTCCCACATCGAATAATTATTAAGAGAATCCAACCTTGGTGTAAATTCACATACACTCATCAGACACTTTATTAGGTACACCTGTTCAACTGTAATGCAATATCTAATCAACCAATCACATGGCAGAAACTCAATACATTTAGGAATGTAGACATGGTCGACCTGCTGAAGCTTAAACTCAGTGTCAGAATGGGGAAGAAAGGTGATTCAAGGGGCTTTGAACGTGGCATGGTTGTTGGTGCTAGACAGTTGGTCCGAGTATTTCAGAAACTGCTGATCTGCTGGGATTTTCACACATAGCCATCTCTGGTGTTTACAGAGAATGGTCCAAAAATAAAAAATATCCACTGAGTGGAAGTTTTCTGGGTGAAAATGCCTTGTTGATGCCAGAGCTCAGAGGAGAATACCCAGACTGGTTTGAGCTCATAGAATGCAACAGTAACTCAAATAACCAGAAGAGCATCTCTGAACTCACGACATGTCAAACCTTGCAGCAGATGGGCTACTGAAGCACCGGGTGCCACACACTCCTGTCAGCTAAGAACAGGCAACCAAAATTGGACAACAGAAGATTGGGAAAACATGTTGCCTGGTCTGATAAGTCTCAGTCTGAAATGTCTGCTGTGACATTCAGATGGTAGGGTCAGAATTTGATGTAAACAACATGAAAGAATGGATACATCCTGCCTAGTATCAACGGTTCAGACTGGTGGTGGTGGTGGTGATGTAATGGTGTGGGGGATATTATCTTTGCACACTTTGGATTTCTTAACACGAATTGAGTATTGTTTAAATGCCACAGCCTACCTGAGTACTGTTGCTTACTGTTGCATCCCTTTATGACCGCAGTGTACTATCTTCTGATGGATACTTCTAGCAGCATAACATACCATGTCACAAAGCTGAAATTGTCTCAAATTCGTTTCTTGTACATGACAATGAGTTCACTGTACTCAATGGCTTCCACAGCCACCTGATCTCAATCCAATAGAGCAACTCTGAGATGTGGTGGAATGGGAGATTCGCATAATGGATGTGCAGCCAAACAAATCTGCAGAAACTGCGTGATGCTATCATGTAAAAAGAGAACCTGGTACTAGCTGGTGTACCTAATAACGTAAGTGTGTACCTCAGTGAATCAGGAAGTCATGGATTACTGTTTGAAAGTTCCTAGGCACTCTGCTCAATGTAAAAAAAAGTGAAATATCGTTCCATGTTCAGTTACATTTTGCTTCTACTTTGCTCGTTCTATGAAATACTTAAGATCAAACTTTGAAAGAGCCCTGTTCTTTAAATTCAACAGTCTGTCCATTCAAATCCAATTGTCATCCAATTGATTGAAAACACATTAACTACTAATTTAACTACTAATTTTAGAGGTTCACAGATATTTAATATTGGATTGTTTCCCTCAATAAATAAATGACTAAATATAAAATGTTTCTCTCTTTTGTTTTCTTGGGTTCTCTTTATCTAATTTTAGTACTTGTGTGAAATTCTGATGTTTTATGTCATATTTATAGAAATATAAAAAAATCAAAAAGGTTCTAGCTAATTAACTGCTTAAGAATGCAAACAGAAAGTGACATCTACATATTCTTTTTTCTTGCCAAGTTGTTTTTCCGGCACCAGTTCCAGCCCTCTGTTTCCACTTGGACCACATTGGAGTACCCTAACGCCCACCTCACCCTCTCCTCTTCCGGATTTTAGTATGTCATGCCACGAAAACCTGCTAAATGACATTAGAAATCTCAGTGGCCTCATTTATACTTGACTAAATAATGACGAGAAACCTGGTAATATTCCCTATTTTATTATATTCTCTATTTTATGTATTCTTTTTAGATTCTGTGTATGTACCTATTTATTGTTATGAATGTAATATTTATATATTTGAATTTAATGCTTACATACAACATCTAGGCTGCCCAAGGAGGTTGGGTCCTTTGTTTCAGTCCAACTTTTCTTCCTCATCACATTTAGGGAATATTTTCTTGCCACTGTTGCCCTACACTTGCTCATTTGGGCCTAGATGTTTGTAAAGCTACTCTTATACAATAATCCGTCGTAAAATGGCAATATATAAATAAATTTGCCTTACTTTACTCCCACACAAATTTCACATGGCTGTTTTATGGAAGACAACAGCGCCAACAACTTTCAAACTGAAGCCTAAAGTGACCCATCATGTATGTGTGTGTACATAGTAAAAATAAACACACAAAAAAAATCCCAGCTAGCAACTTAAAGGGTTCTCAGATTTGTACTTCTGGTGGAATCCTTAAACCATCTACATAGAACCCTAGAACTGTTAGGATTCCAAGTAAAAGTTCAGAATTGATGAGTGGTGGGATTATCAGACATAGAGAGAGACACATAGAGAGAGATACCTCCTGCCACTCATTGCTCCTACCTGCGTTCTTACAACCTTCACTGGCAGCAATTTTTACTTAGAATTTTACCTACTTACTGTATAGGTGCTTATTCATAAACGAGTAGGTATAACGTTGTAACAGTTTCACCCAAACTTCAGAAAGAGATGGATATCATCACTGTAAACGTAACACATCACAGTGCAGACGTGTAGCCCATTTAAATCCCATCATAACAAAAACTCGTACATACCACACGCTTATTAATCAGCAAAGGCTTACAAAGATTTAATGGTTGGCATGTCACACTTAAAATCTGCTCACATTAGGTATGTAATCCACGAGACAGAGAGAAAACCAAGCTTTTGTTACCTGTAATAAATTACAAACAGTCAAACGACGGACTCAACACGTTGCTCTTAATCCATCCATGATGAAGTTGTGAAATATTCCGCTCGCGCTGCTCCGGTTTTCTTCAGCGTAACTCACACGTTCCTCCTGCTTCTTCAAGTCTCTCACCGCTGAGTGAACGGACGCTCAAGTGAAATAAGATCAGACTTGGGGACATTAAATAGACACACAGAGATACTGAGAGACAGATACTGAGAGTGGGAGAGAGAGAGATGGCGATAAGGGATAAAAGCACTGTGTGGAATTTAAAGGACCGCAGCGTCTCCCTGAAAGCGCAACTGCACTAAAGCGCGCGAAGACCAGTTCCCCGTGTACTATTAATCTCTCTCTCTCTCTCTCTCTCTCTCTCTCTCTCTCTTTCTCACTCTCTCTCTCTCTTTCTCTCTCTCTCTCTCTCACACACACACACACACAAAGTTTGTCTTTCTGACAGTGTGGGGACATTTCGCTGACATACCTACACCTAACCGAGAGCTTAACCTCAGTAAAGTAAATCTTTTGGCTCATTTGATTTTTCAAACGAAAGTTGCACTTAAAAAAAAGCTTGCTCTCTCTCTCTCTCTCTCTCTCTCTCTCTCTCTCTCTCTCTCTCTCTCTCTCTCTCTCTCTCTCTCACTAATTCTGCTCATGCATGCCTACCTCTTTTCCTGGGTCTGTTTGTCTTTCACTGTCTGTCTGCCTACCTCTTTCCTGGGTCTGTCTCGCTTTCACTGTGTATCTGGCTGTATCCTTTTTTCAGTCCATCTGTCTCTTACTGTTGGTTTGTCTATTTATTTCCTCCTCTTCCATCATCAACAAAACCCCTTACACATAACCACTCAAACATCTTAAGAAGTATGGAAAAGGAAAACTTTCTTCTAACAAAATTATTGTAAAGAAAACTAAACTCTTATCATGTCAGTGGCACAGAGACTGGTCTACCACCACCCAAATGGCATCTGGTCAGTGATGGCATTTGGTGGTCCCATTTCTATGAACTATAGGGTGGGGGGCTGACAAGTAATTTTATACCTACAAAATGAATTTTTATGGTTGGTGAGTGTATGTACCAGATGAGCACCAGATGCATTCGTACTCTCTGCTCTGAGCTTTTCAACATAGTTTGTGTAATTTAACTGCTGGGTCTCTGTGCATTTATTTTTATAGTCATATTAGTCTGTGGTGTGCTAATATGAGTTGAAACATAGACTATAAGCTACACTGCCAATACACTGATTCATTAGAACCAAAAGCACATTCCGTGACCTTAATATTTCTTCATCGAATCTCCCCTGCTGCCATTATTTACTGCCCATAGATGTTCCTTCATAGATGAACCATGACCTTACTGTTTTTAAGGTGCCTGAAAAACAAATCACCCTTGAAAACCCTTTGGTTGTGGGCTAGCATGTTAGACTGCTGCGCTGCCTGAGTGTGCTTTAACACCAGTTAATTAACCCACCTGTTTTTCTTATGATGATGAACCAAGCCAAGAATGGTGACAATTACATGATATACATTACAAAATTTAAAATCACTTTGAAATAAGTCAACAGTTGAAAAATGTAACAATTGAAATTTAGTCCAATGGAGGACATTTGAGAATGCTACCCCCTAACCTACGAGGAGGAAAGTGATGATAAAGCAAAATTTTTAAAGGATGTAATTATGTAAACGAGTAAAGCAAAGTAAGCTAATAAGGAAAAAAGAAAGATAGATGTAAATAATAAGTAAAGTTAAAAAAGATAAGTGAGGAGAGCAAAATAATTTAATTTAACTAAATAAAAAAAAATGAATTTGTTTTAATTTTTTTAATGAATTTGTTATGTTCATATATTGTTGTTGTTATTTTTTGTTTATTCTTTCTAATATAATATAAAATAAATTTATATAAAAATATGCTTTCTGCCATTGTTTCACATTCAAAATCACCATAAACATGAAAGGTAAAATAACTGATGTATTTATTACTTAGTCAAAGCACTCAATATCTTACATATTTTCACATGATTTTTCTATATATCATAGATGTTTTCTCTGTTTTCTATGTGTTTTTTAAATACAGAAAACTGTCCAATCAATTACAGAAAATGATTATTTGTCCAGTAAAATAACTGGGGGGAAAATGTAAAATGAGAAAAGCAGTAATTACTGTCAGTCTGACATAATTTATACAATTGTAAGACTTTAGAAAGAACACAAGAAATGGCAAATCTTTTTATATTCAAAGATGTCTAAGGTATCTGTGGCACCTCAGTGAAAAGTCTATGTTAACCATCAAGGATTGGTGTGGTCTGTATGTATGCTGAAAGCATAACATAAAAGCATGCCAGAAAGACTGTCTTACAACTTAAAAGATTTAGTCTTAAAAGTTTTAGTCTATGACATAAAAGACCTTACACTTACTTTGTATGTCATTTAGCAGTCACCCTTATCCGGAGCGACTTACAGCTGATACAGTCCAAGCAATTGGGGTCAAAGGGCCTTGCTCAAGGACCCAACAATGGCAGTTTGGCAGAGGTGGCATTTGAACCCTGAGCCTTCTGGGCCAGAGTCCAGTACCTTAACCACTAGGACCCCATAGTCCGTGTGGTGTCTATTTTGTGTCGGCCTTCTTGCCTATCCCAGAGACCACAGTAGAAATAATGAATTGGGTAGCTGTCCATTAAATAATTGTATTTAAACTGTTAAAAATCAATATGCTCATCATATATCAGCATGCTTTTCTAGACAAAATGTACTTTAATGTATTATTAATTTCTTTAATTTAAAGGTGGCCCTTATGACAGAGAAAGTTCTTGTTCAGCTCCAAGAACTGCTCATCTCCAAAACCTAGTAGTCCTCACAGAGCATCTGCACCAGCTGACCATGGTTAGCATTTCAATTTCAAAATTCCATGGAGCACAATCCCAATTGATTTTTAGAGAAAGCTTGAATCATGAAAGACCATCCTCAAGAGAAATACAGCAAATGATCCACCTGGTAGTGAGTGAAATCCTTGATGTTTCCCCCAAACCTGCTAAGACTCACCCTGCTGAAATTGCTCAGAGGATTGTATTAAAAGAAACTAAGTCTTTCAGAGATGTCACGGGAAGACCAGGTTGTAGGAAGTGGATATGACTTCATAATAAAGCAGCTGCAGTGCAGAGTGGATAATATAAAGACGGAGATTCAGTTTTCAAGCAAGCATGTCCAGGTGAAATTGAGATACATAAGCTGGGCTCTGCAAAGAATGCAGCAAAGAATTGGTATTAGTTGTCCACCAATGAATGCCACATTTTATTCACAAAGATGTGACATTCTGAGTGGCTTTGAGACAGGTGACCTCAAGACAGGTTGGTTTTAACTTTTTAAACTGGATCTGGAAGCATCAAAACATCAGTGGATCAGTGAAAGGCTTAGTGCTTCTACTGATGACACACTTCAGTGAAGATGAAAAAACAATGTTACACTTTGTTGATGCCACAGCTCTCCCATCAAAAATCCAGAACAGTGACCTCCGTGCAAAAGACTGTATCATTGTGTGTGGTAAGTGAATGGAAATGCAACATTTTCTATTTTGTATAGGTTCTGCTTGCATGACGTGATCTGTCTCATATAATTACATAATTACCTTTAATTACATGTAATAATACAATTAGAGTTCAGACCCAGCTCATGAGCATGATCATGCTAATATCTTTCAGCTATTGTTATGTCATCGGTCTGTATCACGATGACAAGAGTCCAAACTGTTTTGGGACCTGGTAGATGATGAGGACTGACTGGTGTGGGAAACTGGTCTGTTACTAGTTAGACCATTTAAAAGCAGTGCTTAATTTGGGTCGGAACAAGATCCAGCCCAATACCTCTCTATTTTGGATGACCTGCGTTCTGGAACGTTTTATATGGATACTGCATAGTGCAAAACTGCATTTTGATTAAATTAAAATAATCAATATTAAAAAACAAATTTTAATAAAACAATACTTATTTGTGTGTAACTTCCTTTCCAAAAACCCAGACAGCTAATTTTCTTTAATGGTAACTGCAGCCCTAGAATACTTAGGTCATCAGTCATTTTTTTGTGTGCGTCAGGAGTGCTAGCCGAGAGCATGGTTTGGAAATGGCAGAATAACAACTGATTTTGTTCAGTAATTTGGATAATTAGACAAAGTAAGTAAGTAAGTCATCATATTCACCTGCTTATCCGCTTGATCCTGGACAGTGCTGCTAAAGAGCCGGTTCCTAAACGGCGGCACAGGGTGCAAGGAAGGAACAACCCTAGACAGGGCACCAATCCATTGTAAGGCACACACACTCACGGCACTTTAGAGACACCAGTTAACCTAATGCGCATGTCTTTGGACTGTGGGAGAAAGCCAGAGTATGCAGAGTAAACCTACATGGACACGGGGAGGACATGCAAACTCCACACAGAAAGAACCCAGACCACGCTACCTGGGATTGAACCCAGAGCCTTCTTGCTGTGAGCTGACAGTGCTTCCCACCGAGCCACCAGGTAAGTGGGGCAAAAAAGTATTTAGTCAGCCACTGATTGTGCAAGTTCTCCTACTTAAAAAGATGAGAGAGGTCTGTAATTTTCATCATAGGTACACTTCAACTATGAGAGGCAAAATGAGAAAAAAAAAATCCAGGAAATCACATTGTAGGATTTCTAAAGACTTTAATTTGTAAATCATGGTGGGAAAATAAGTATTCGGTCAAGTACCACAAACAAGCAAAATTTCTGGCTCTCACAGACCTGTAACTTGTCCTCACCCATGTTACCTGTATTAATGGCACCTGTTTGACCTCGTTATCTGTATAAAAGACACCTGTCCACAGCCTCAAACAGTCAGAGTCCAAAACTCAACCATGGTCAAGACCAAAGAAACTGTCGAAAAGACACCAGGAAGAAAAAAAAACTGTAGACCTGCACCAGGCTGGGAAGAGTGAATGTACAATAGGCAAGCAGGTTGGTGTGAATAAATCAACTGGGGAGAGCAATTGTAAGACATACAAGACCATTGATAAATCTCCCTCTGTCTGAGGCACCACGCAAGATCTCATCCCGTTGGGTCACCTCAAAAAGATCATGAGAACGGTGAACGGTGAGCATATGAATGACTGCAGAGAGCTGGGACCAAAGTAACAATGCTACCATCAGTAACACACTATGCTGAGAGAGACTCAGATCCTGCACGCGCCAGGCGTTGCCCCCCTGTTTAAGCCAGTACATGTCCGGCTCGTCTGAAGTTTGCCATAGAGCATATGGATGATCCAGAAGAGGACTGGGAGCATATCATGTGGTTAGATGAAACCAAAAATAGAACTTTTGGTAAAAAAAAACTCAACTCGTCGTGTTTGGAGGAAGAAGAATGCTAAGTTGCACCATACCTACTGTGAAGCATGGGGGTGGAAACATCATGCTTTGGGGCTGTTTTTCTGCAAAGGGGACAGGATGACTGATCCATGTTAAGGGAAGAATGAACGGGGCCATGTATTGTGAGATTTTAAGCAAAAACCTCCTTCCATCAGTGAGAGCATGACAATGATCCCAAACACACCGCTCGGGCAACGAAGGAGTGGCTCCGTAAAAAGCATTTCAAGGTCCTGAAGTGGCCTAGCCAGTCTCCAGACCTCAACCTCATAGAAAACTTGCGGAGGGAGTTAAAAGTCCGTGTTGCCCCAAAACATCACTGCTCTAGAGGAGATCTGCATGGAGGAATGTGCCAAAATACCAGCTACAGTGTGTGCAAACCTGGTGAAGATGTTTGACCACTGTCATTGCCAACAAAGATTATGTTTTATTGAGAATTGAGTTGAAGTTTTGTTATTGACCAAATACTTATTTTCCACCATGATTTACAATTTAATTCTTTAAAAATCCTACAATGTGATTTCCTGGATTTTTTTTGTCACATTTTGTCTCTCATAGTTTTAGTGTACCTATGATGAAAATTACAGACCTCTCTCATTTTTCTAAGTAGGAGAATTTGCACAATCAGTGTCTGACTAAATACTTTTTTGCCCCATTATAAGTCTTTTTTAATTAATAGAGATATTCTTTTTTTGAAGGTTACTTCAAAAAGTAACTTTGCGAGACCTTTTCACTCTCTGCCCATCTGCTTGATCATTTTTCACTTGGTGTTCCCTTACTTCATATTTTACCATTTAAGCACTGTCTAATACCAACCGATGCTGCTAACAAGTAACAGTGTCACATTAGATACCAGATTCCAAAAGCTGTTCTTCACAGTAGGGATGGTTAATCACCGGTCTTTAATGAGTTATTGAGTAAACAGCAACCTTCCTTCAAAAGTCTTATTAATTGCTTAATGTAGTTATCCTTTGTTTCCATATGCCTCCAAAGCAAACACTGCTGCACCTTTCATGGGCAGTGCTGGCAAAGTCATTGTCAATGGAAATCTGCTCACCTTCACTGGTGATGTTATCCTCATGTTCACCTCATACTACTGCCTCAGTATAAACTGAATTGGCTTTTGCACTGGAGTTCATGCAAAGACAAAAGCATATTAAATAAGTAACTACGGATTGAACAATTGAACCCACTCAAATGCATCATCCTACCATCCTACTAACTTTCTGAAAATTAGAAATATCAAGAAACAGTACTTTGTGATGATAAACATGTGGTCTGTCTGAAAACCTAGTGAGCTGCTTACATAAACAGCTTTTACATCATAGTATGAGTACTTCCAACAAGAAGACAGTCCAATTTCTTAGATACAGTGGGGCAAAAAAAGTATTTAGTCAGCCACTGATTGTGCAAATTCTCCTAAACAGAAAGATGAGAGAGATCTGTAATTTTCATCATAGGTACACTTCAACTATGAGAGTTTTTAATTGTAAATCATGGTGGAAAATAAGTATTTGGTCACCCACAAACAAGCAAGATTTCTCTCACAGACCTGTATCTTATTCTTTAAGAAGCTCTTCTGTCCTCCACTTGTTACCTGTATTAATGGCACCTGTTTGACCTCGTTATCTGTATAAAAGACACCTGTCCAGAGCTGTTGAAGGACACCAGGAAGAAAATTGTAGACCTGCGCCAGGCTGGGAAGAGTGAATCTACAATAGGCAAGCAGGTCAGTGTGAATAAATCAACTGTGGGAGCAATTGTAAGAAAATGGAAGACATAAGCCAGTACATGTCCAGGCCTGTCTGAAGTTGATGGATGATCCAGAAGAGGATTGGGAGAATATCATGTGGTCAGATGAAACCAAAATAGAACTTTGTGGTAAAAACTCAACTCGTCATGTTTGGAGGAAGAAGAATGCTGAGTTGCATCCCAAGAACACCATACATACTGTGAAGCATGAGGGAGGAAACATGCTTTGGGGCTGTTTTTCTGCAAAGGGGAAAGGACAACTGATCCATGTTAAGGGAAGAATGAACGGGGCCATGTACCATGAGATTTTAAGTCAAAACCTAGGCGGTACTAATGGCTCAGATACAGAGCTAGGAGGCGCAGCATGCTCAGGTACCTGAGGTCCACCCACGCTCTGGCCCTTCTCTTAAGGTGGGTTTCAGCATACATGGCCAGATCGAACAGATCGATAATGGTGGATGGGAGTGGGAGAAAAGAAATTCCTTCTCCAGCTCATCATTGAGACCCTTCTTAAAAAGGGTCATCAGTGGAGGCTCACTGAAGCCGCTCTCCTCGGCCGCAGCATGAAACTCAGCCACATATTCGGCTAAGAGCCTGAAGCCTTGAACAAAATCAAAAATACTGCGAGGCTCCAGGACGAGCGTCTGTGGCTGGGGGTCCACATAAACAGTGGGCAGATGGAGAACAACGTGAGGCCAAGGTGGATGCTGGTGCCTTCTGCAGCGGGGACTGGGTAGCTCTGGGAGGTCAGAATGCCACATTGAGTCGATAACTCAGCCAAAGTTAAAGGACGGACCCCCAAAAGCTAGCCAGGACCTGATCAAAGATAGGTGGCACCGCTTACGGTGAGTGGGGACCTCCATCCTGTAGATCCAGTAGCTAATGCTGGGTCCAGATACTATTCATATGCTTCTGTTACTGTTCAGCATAATAAAAACCTGTGAACCATGAAAACAAAAGTAAAAAGAGTTTTACCAAGTGCAGTTAGCTCCAGATGTAAATGGGGAACCAAAATATAAGTACATTAAAAGAAAATAAAAGAAAGAACAAGAGGAAAACAAACTCAGTAGCTGAGGATCGAACCCTAGACGGACAGGTGAGTAACAACTTAATAAACCCATCGCACCACTCAGCACTGAAGAAAACAAAGGGATAAAGAAAAGACGAGGCTGAATAAACGCCAGCGCAGCATCTTTTCAAAACACCGTCACCCTCCTTCATTGCGATCGCAGGAAGTAGCACCCCCCAAGCGATCGCAATGAGGAGGATGATAGCACAAGAGGGAGGAGGCGGGGTCCACTTCGAAACACCGAGCGAGCTAAAACTGCCGAGTAAGACAGCAAC
The DNA here is from genome assembly GCA_025084515.1 of Ancistrus triradiatus. Lineage (NCBI taxonomy): Eukaryota > Metazoa > Chordata > Actinopteri > Siluriformes > Loricariidae > Ancistrus > Ancistrus triradiatus. Next base: position 260,157 of record JAJAGP010000346.1, on the reverse strand, counting down.
CGAGGATGCTAGCGAAATGCTAGCCCTGCACTATAACTAGGCCCTATCGGTTATCGAGCAGCCTCCTGACTGCCCATTGATGGCGATCTTCAAATTGCCAGCTATCTCTATCCTTAACCAGTGGAAGCACACGTGAATCAGCTGTGTGGGAGTCAGGAAAGTCAGAGCATATTACACCTGTGGGGGCTGAAAGGAGCGCTTAAATAGCCCTTAAATAGCCTGGCCAACGGTGTTGAAACTTTTGAAGTAACCTTCAAAAAAAGAATATCTCTATTAATTAAAAAAGACTTATAGTGGGGCAAAAAAGTATTTAGTCAGCCACTGAGTTCTCAAGCAAGTTCTCCTACTTAGAAAGATGAGAGAGGTCTGTAATTTTTATCATAGGTACACTACAACTATGAGAGACAAAATGAGAAAAAAAAATCCAGGAAATCACATTGTAGGATTTTTAAAGAATTTAATTGTAAATTATGGTGGAAAATAAATATTTGGTCAATAAATGTGGTTCAACTCAATACTTTGTAACATAACCTTTGTTGGCAATGACAGAGGTCAAACGTTTCCTGTAAGTCTTCACCAGGTTTGCACAAACTGTAGCTGATATTTTGGCCCATTTCTCCATGCAGATCTCCTCTAGAGCAGTGATGTTTTGGGGCAACATGGACTTCCAACTCCCTCCACGAATTTTCTATGGGGTTGAGGTCTGGAGAGTGGCTAGGCCACTCCAGGACCTTGAAATGCTTTTTACGGAGCCACTCCTTCGTTGCCCGAGCGGTGTGTTTGGGATCATTGTCATGCTGGAAGACCCAGCCACGTTCCATCTTCAATGCTCTCACTGATGGAAGGAGGTTTTGGCTTAAAATCTCACGAAACCTGGCCCCGTTCATTCTTCCCTTAACACGGATCAGTCGTCCTGTCCCCAAAACTCCGGAGTACCCAGAGTAAATATACGCAGAGACGGGGAGGACATGCAGACTCCGCACAAAAAGGACAAAGGCCACTCCACCCTGGCATTGAGCCCAGAACCTTCTTTCTGTGAGGTGGTGGTGTTACCCACCAAGCCACCATGCCACCCTGCTAAGGTAAGTAAACACCAGTTGCGTGCAGTGGGTGGGAACAAGCCGTGAATTTTCATGTGCTACTACGTTAGTATGTCCACCCTACTGCATATTCAAGTAATTTACATCTCTGCTTACATAGTTTAATCCAAAAAGAGGTTAAGGGTTTAGCTCTGTTGCTTCACAGCTCCAGAGACCCAAGTTCGATTCTCCACCATGCCTCAGCATGTGTGGACTCTGCATGATCAAAGGGTTTTCTCTGAGTATTGTGGTTTACATGTGTTATTTCCGATAGTCGATTAAAGTTAATTAAATGAAACTGTAATAATACTAAGTGAACATGTTTTTAGACTGTAATAAAATGAATTTTATGGGTTCTGGGTTCTCTTTACCTACTTTCAGCACTTGTGTGAAAATCTGATGATGTTTTAGGTCATATTTATGCAGAAATATAGAAAATTCTAAAGGGTTCACAATCTTTCAAGCACCACTGTATTTCAGTTATTCTCATGTTCAGATATTCATGTTCAGATGTATGTCAAATACAATTTCACAGCCATTCAGTTTTAAAATAGAATATGACTGTTGTTTATACTGTTAAAACCTTTTTATGCTTAATGTAATTTACTATCCATACAGCTATACACTGCGATGTTCATTTTGATTTTCAGCTCAAAATATCGATTGTTTTGAAGGAAATAACAACACATTTTAAATGGGGTGTAAAGTACAATCTCTGCTTCTGTAGATGTCACAGTACAATGTTTCGACTCAATTTGTTCGCTGAATTATCAGTGTGATGTGATGTATTAACATGACTCAGATCATACAGCATAACTTGTGTTTCAGTTGAACTATGTGAAATATCGCAATATATTGCAATATGCATTGTATCGTAACGCATCGTGATATAATTGTACCATGACCCATGTAACATGATGCATATTGTATCGTGAAGTCCTATCCAATACCCACCCCTAAATTAAATAATAAAGTACTTTGCTTGAAAGAATGTAAACTACTGTAAATTGGATTTGGAACTGGATTTTTACTGTATATGCTGTTTAAACTGTTCCTTAAGCAGTTTTCTATTGACAGTGTTGTGTCAGAAATATCACCCTTTTCTCCACATATATTTTTTACAATGTAGTGCTTATTTTCAAAATTTTTGAATTTGATTTATAAATAAAAATCACTGCTCAACTGAGACTCAATATTGGTTTATCTTGTATTACCATAATCACTGTTAATCCAAAATTCACATTGCCTGTTGGTTCATTTCACAATGTCTTTTGTCATTACTTCTAAGTCAGCCTGCATGATATTTTCTGCAGGTATGGTTGTGATTTAAATGTCAAATCATAGCCCCATGGCTGAAGGAAAACATTTTATATGCTGCTTTTTCATGTTCTGCCACATATTATCTTATCTCACTCTGTCCATCAAATGTCAAGACTGTCATCAGTGAGGGTCTTTGAAGGACATGTTACTGATGTTAAGATTTAAATATTATCACCACTGATTGAAGAAGAGGGTGGCTGGCAAACCTGATATTACTTAACTTGGTCAAGAAGTCACTACAGTTAGATGACTGCACGCAAAACGGTGTAAAAAAAAATCTGCCCAGTTGAAAGTATCAAAGCTGATATGAAATCATTCAAACGTAGTTTCCTCTTTAGTGGGCCAAATGTGTTACAAGAGAGAGAGAAATATAGCTGGTTCTTATTGATTTTCCCTTGTAAGAAAAGTTCAAGCTTTCAAAGCAGGCCACGATCAGACTGTTTTTAACATTTCTTACATTTTAAAAGTAGCAGGAGTAAACACTCTTATCACCAAATGGCTTCAGTTCAAAGTAAATGTGGATGGAGAGAAGAAGTTGTAAATAAGTAACACACCCTTATATTTTTATGTGGGACAAAAGAGTATTTGAGAATAACACAGAAGACAGAAATGCTTTTACCATGCATTATTATGAGGAAAGTAAGTGGGGTTGCTTTTTTAAATCCATGTTCTGAATGTAGATTACTTGGAACTTGCGTCACCACTTGAGCTATCGGTATGTCAAATTCAGAAGAGTTTATTTAAAATAAAGAGAGCACAAATACTTCATCATGTCAGCTTTGGTAGCTCTCCTAAATTTGACAGACAATTTACTTAATTTATTTGAAAGGCGGTTAAAGAATTAATTGATAGTTATGGAATGGTGGTGTATAGTAGCAGTAGAAATACTTTGTTAATGTAGTGAAGTAAATTTTGGAAAAATTTTACCTAAGACTTTTTCTGAGTGAGTATGTTTCTTTAGTTTAGCACAGTAAAATAAATTCCAACCAAACATGAGGTGAGACACTCAAAACAAGAGTGAATGTCATGCACTAAAATGCCGGCTTAAATGCCAACTTAGATGAGGCTGAAATCCACTCTGGTGAGACAGGAACATCTCAAAAGAGGCTCGCCTTCAGTTTTCGTGAATGGTAGCTGACATGTGATGGGGAGAAACAGTGGGTAATATAGGCAACTAATAAGATGAATGTTTTAAAAATCTAACTATGTAGCTTTTTCTAGTGAAATTTTACCTGATTCATTTTTCAAGACTGCATTGCTACTTTTACCAAAATCTGGGTATTTGATCCTTTATACAAAACTATGTTAGGGACAGGGTTATCAGCCATAGATTACAATTTTACTCACATAAAACCTAAAAAAATTGCTTCCATATGATCAAGTTCAACAAAATTGCTCTTGCCTATTATACAATAGTTCATGCAAATTTGCCAAGAGACTGGTTTGGTCCTCCTGAGGTGTGGGACATCAATGACGGCCAAAGGAATCAGAAATCAAGATGTTGTTCCTGGGGTCAAACTGCAATCGAGACATTCAGTAATAAAAGCGGCAGACCGTGTAAGATCAATTCTTATCTCTGAGTTCAGTCAATGAGAAGCTCATCACCCCTCAGGCCTGATGGAGGGAGAGAACGGGGAATAACACCTCCATCTCCAGACTCCTGGGCTTCTGTCGGATGACCGTGCGACACTCTTTTTGCTCCAACAGACACACATTACGTTCACAACACAATAGGTATCAGTACTAATGATCTCATTCCCCGGCAAAACCCAGCAATGACCAGTATTTGTTATGATTTCGACATTGATCTTCTGGTCCACCAGTTTTTTAACAGCTTTGCCAGCAAGACCATGTGAGCTCACCAGTTAAATCCGCACCAGTCCGGCACCACCCAGTATAAATCAGCTTGGACCAATATTGGCCATGGAACTCGTCTTAGTATTTGACCATCGCACCAACAGCCAGCAAAACAACATATTTTTTAGCAGGGACCAAAATAATTTGAATTCCAGGTTCATGAATATACATGGACTGGAGAGTCATTATTTGACAAAGCCAAACCTCTTGCTGACAATCCGTCTAGTTGCTGGCAGTAACATTTCAGCACATCTCTGGCATAGCCACTATCACTGGGAGTCAGACAGCTAGTTCTTCACATTTCTGTCCTAAGGAGATTATTAATAACCACGACAATCAGAGAGAACGCCCACTTTCCCCTCTAGGTGGCCCTGAATACTTAGGTTGCTCCCCAAAAACTTTTAGAGACCACATACTGGATTGGACTTTGAGACTATGTACTTTGATTTTGCGGCGACCTTCAGGTTTTATTACTGTGGACCCATTGTTACAGTGCGGCCGTTAAGGAATTGAGACGGGAATTTAAATAGGCCTATTCTTCCAGGTAAGAACATTCATCGTGAGCTGTCTGCTATGATGAACACCCTGATTACATTTAATTGCTGTAAGGCTGAACACGTGTAGGATGTAGATGTGATTAATGTGGCACTCACTTTGATCGTGTCTTCAAGTGTCACAGCTGGCAATGTTTCATATCTGGCTATTAGTCTAATAGTCAGCTTCAGGAGCAAGAGAGTTGAGGGATACGAGGGAGTGTCTGGACCGAGTTAAGCGCAAGTGTGTGGGAAGTCAGGGGCTGGAGGTGAGCTGAAATCATGATGTACTTTCTCAAAACCTCCAGGCATCTAGCGCTCACTCTGATATTGCAGTGGAGAAACAGAAAAGTTATGGGTCGGGGGCAGAAGCGCACACTCAGATTAGCACAAATGCAGGCATCATTTTACCTCAGAAGTCATCTCTCTGATTCGTATTGTCATTACTAATCTCTTTAGGACAGGCTGAAGAAGGTGCTCAGAGACAACTGTCTGAGGACAGATGGATGAAAGGAGATTTCACGGAAGGGAAGTGGGGGGGGGGGGGGGTGTTGAGAAAAGAAGAAAGAGCCTGCCAGAGAGAAGAAGATATAATTTAAAGAGAGGAAAACTGCATGAAGACTGATGGAACAATTGTCAACGATCATTCACAAGGCTGGCGTTTGTGCCAGAGCAGAAAGCAAGAGCCACATGGTTCTCAGCATGGTTTCGGCCTCATAGACAGTGCCAGGCTGTTACTGTCAGTTCCGCACAACAAATCAGTGGACAGTGTCTGCAAACACCTGCGAGGAGCCAATTAACCCTAATTGGGGATGGCACTAAGAAGAGAGATGCAGAGGAGAAGGTGAGTGAGAGGACATGTAGTCATCTAATAAACAAGCGCTCTCTGCTCCTCCCAGAGGAAGTCAACAGGAAAGCTGCTTCCTGCTCCGTGCTGACAAATAAAGGCTCCCTGCATCCATACATAGCTCTCAAGTGAGTACAAAATTCAGCATACACATATAGTGACCTGTCTTCCCTCTGCTGCAGCCTGCAGCAGCTCACCTCCTGCCCGCACTAGTTAATGATTCAAAGCGGGATGCTTTGTTTCTCCTGATGTTGATTACACTTATTCCTGTATCAGGCTTAACACAGCTGGCCAGCAGCAAATCTCTGTATTTCAGAGCGTTTGCATGCGAGCAGCAGCAATTTGGAAATTAATGAGCGAAGGTGCCGCAATTGGCGTTGAAAATGAAACATGGGCAGATGGAATTGGATGTGACTGTAGAACTGATCGGTGTGGAATGCTAATGAACATCTCCAGAGAGAGCATATGTTCCCTTCCTGGCTGGGTCCTCCACTCCTTGCTAATGAACCTAAAGACAGAAGTGCCAGGCCACTGCTAAGCTAATTTTCTTTCATTCGTAGTCTCTTTTTTTTTCGTTTAACACGGAATAGAGTTCACAGCACAATGGAGTTACAGCCAGCAAATAGAGACAAATCCAATGATTCACAAGGAGGAGATTAGTAGACAGTTGACTGCCTTCCGTGGCCGGAGAGCATGCTATTTCTTTCTTAAATGACCTGGCACAGATGCCACACACCACTGACAGCAATTACAATGAATAGATATGTGCTTGTGTATCTCGCCTTTACCATTCCCTCGACCATTAAGCCTGGCCAAATAATCGCGTATCAGAATAGAAGCAGGGATATCGACAGTGAAAATTATGCCGTGTATGTGAGGCATGAAGAGATAGATGATACACTAAAAGCATGTGTCTCTAGACTAACTGCCAAGGTACTGCTTATGACAGTTTCATAATGATAAGCCAGCTCTTAAATTCATGCAAATCCTTTTCACAGGACCATCCAATTTTGGGCTCTCCAAGCTATTTTAAACCTCCCATGCAAGTCTGCAAATATAATTCTGCTAAAGTACATTACAGTCACATTTATTTATTTTCCATGAATTAATCCAAAGCACCTTAGAAGTCAGTAACCAGAGGCTGTAATCCTGCTGTTACGCGTGTCATAACGACTTCTGTATTAGAATAGTTAATGTATCTGGCAAGGGAATATATGGGTTAAGTAGATTAATTACCATAATAACCTTAGGATAATAACCTTACAGGACCATGGACATACAGTACTGTGCAAAAGTCTTATATATGCCATTGTTTTAGTAAAGTTATAATTACTATATATAATTATTCCTCTTTATTAGAATACAATCAGAAAATACAGGACATTTGAATGCACTATTAAAAACAGCTTCTACAGCTACAGTGTCAATTATTTAGTGTGACCTCCCCTTACACTTGAGCAATAGCAGCATCTGGCAGCTTCATCAGCATGCCAAGTTGACCCTCCTATATTCCAAGGAATGGTCTTTTTGGAAGGGAAGCAGCCAAGAAACCACTTTTTCTGGAAGGGAAAATTCTAAGATATGCTAAAGCTTACAAAAATTGGAATAAAAATATGTTTAAAAGAGTAATAAAGATAGACAAATCAAAGTTTGAAATTGTTTGCCCCATTTGTCTACAATATGTTATATTTGATCATTATACCATTGCTAAAACAACAAATCTACTGGTGGCCTAAAACTTTTGCACAGTACTTTATATGCAAACTGCCATTATGCAGTGCATACCTGTATTATTATTATTAGATTTGTTGTTGTTGTTCAGAGAAAAAAACAGCTCTGCATGTTCAACAGATCAAACTTCAACAGATCATGTGGAAACAATCGTCACTAATTATTTTCTCTTTCCTTGTCCTATAAATTGATTCATTGATGATGATATTCCTTGATGGCAAAGTTGCTAAACATAACCTTGTCCAATACTGGCATATTACTGACAGAAAGACAAAACGTTTCATGACAACTCAACTAATGTTGGATCAGTTTTAAGCGGGACTGAAAGCTGTTCCTGTAATGAAATGGTCTTACCAAACATAGGTTCAGAGTCAAATTGCTACCTTGGTAGGCTACCACAGGATACCACTTTTAAAATAGAGGCTAAACAATTAAAGACATTACAAGCAGTGTTCAAAGATACATGGAAAACTAGATTTCATGTAAGGGGCAATGATTGCCCAGCAGTATTTTTCCTTGGCACTTTTCAACTGAAAATAATATGAACCAGTGGCATCATCAGACCCACTTTATTGGAACATAGATCCCAGTAAAATGTTGCTGTGCTCCACTAAACATACGGGGGTAAAAAGTCAATCTTATCCTGGATTGCTGAGGAGAACTACAGGACACCCCACGCATGTTCACTACTGGCACAGCATCTCCATAAATTCCCATGCAACTTTCCAAAACTTGAATGCTATCAGTCTGAGTCAAGTCAGATTTAAGTCAAGTCAGATTTATTTATATAGCGCTTTTTACAATGGAGCATTGTCTCAAAGCAACTTTACAAGTTTAGATTATCTCCTAATAACTACGTCCAATCCCAAATTGAGCAAGCCTAGGGCGACAGTGGCAAGGAAAAACTCCCTGAGTCAGTTTCTTTTGTTTTTTCTCATGGAGAAAATGTACATCCACAAATATTTAAAAGGAAGTCAGCCATGCTGTAGACAAGACAATGATTGCTCATAGCTATATGTTTAGTTAATGCAATTAATAAAACTTCTTTAGTGTTAATTTGTTCTTCATTTCTCATCCATGGCAGAGTAACGCTCACTCTGCCCCTCTAAATTCTGTATGTGCCCCTGTACAAGAAGGAGTCCAGAAAGCTCTTGATATGAAGATACTTTGAGTTAGTACAAGGAAATGTTTTTGCATTCCTGTATATGACTGGTGGAGCTATGAGATCCATCTCTTCTTGTCATAGCTAATGGACTCTCTTTAAAGAGTGTATCCTAATTAGTGAAATCATGTGATGTGAGATGGTTTAAATAAATACCAACAAGTACTAAGGTCTCACAAAACCCACTAGAGAATCGCCTCGATCCAAAAAGCCCAAAGAGTGTCCTTCTGTGAAGCTTAATAAAGGCACACTTTTCATACCATTCAGTCATGCTTCACTGCTCCAAATGTGTCTGTAAATTCACCCAGAGAGACCTGAAACATTAGTTTATACAGAGCTTGGAGCAACTCTTCACCCATTTCCATGTGTCCCTATACACAGAGAGGAGGAACCAGACAGACACTCTGATAGGAATGCCACATACATTGTATTTGTGATAATGTCATTTGTATTGCAGCATTCATGTCTGGTCTCAAGACAACAACAAATGGTTCTGATTCTTTTTCAGAGGTGAGACCAACTATATGTGAGGCATTACCATAATAGTCAAAACATTAACAATAATAATGTTTCATTCATTCATTTTCTTATCTGCTTAATCCTGAACAGGGTCGTGGGAGAGCCGGTGCCTAGCTGCAGAAGGCAGGAACAACCATAGACGGGGCGTCAATCCATTGTAGGGTACATACATAAGCACACTCATACACACACTCACACACTAGGGGCATTTTAGAGATACCAATTAACCTAACACACATGTCTTTGGCCTGTGCGACTGTGGTAGCCTAGGTAAGGTACTGGACTATGGACCAGAAGGTACAGGGTTCAAATCCCACCTCTGCCAAGCTGCCAGTGTTGGGTCCTTGAGCAAGGCCCTTAACCCACAATTGCTTGGATTGTAAGACTGTATCAATTGAAAGTCGCTCTGGATAAGGGCGTCTGCTAAATGCTGTAAATGTAAATGTAAATGTGCGAGGAACCCGGAGTATCCGAAGGACCCGGAGGACAGATAGACTCCACACAGGACCCAGATCGCTCCACCTGAAATCGGAACCTTCTCGCTGTGAGGCGACAGTGTTACCCACCGAGCCACCATACTGCCCACCCCATAATCAGTCACAGACTAAAAAGCTTAGGTTACACATAGGAGGGATGTGGAGGGTGTAGGTAGAGGTAAGAAGCCAATTGAAACATAGGCAACTTCTTTATCCTCATATGTTGATGCTGGTTAGTGGTCCAGACAGCAAGTTATGAGATTAAAACATTGTATTGCAAGAATTCAGGTAGTGGGAATCAACTGTATTATTATTATTATTATTATTATTATTATTATTGTTCTTGTTGTTGTTGTTGTTGTTGTTGTTGTTGTTGTTGTTGTTATTTTAGAAGTACAAATATGCATTGCTAAACATCAATGATACGTTCTGTGAAATCTGGACGTTGTTCGAACACCCTGTTATATTTCAGACTTAGTAATGCTATATGGGATACTGTAGTGTACCAGGTATTGAGTACATAGCCAGGATACTTCCCATACCTCGATTCATCAAATATCAACACTAACGACCACATATGGATTTTTAAAATATTTTTATTTATAAGATGGGTAAACTCATTTCATCCCCTCCTTACTCCACTCTCTCTCTCTTTCTCTCACTCTCTTTCTCTCTCTCTGTCTCTTACACACACACACACAGTTCTGAAATGAGAAACTGTATTTTATGTGACAGCGCAACATATTTCCTGTTATATGTACGATGTGACCAGGTATTTCTGAAGACAGCAGGGTACAGAGAGGTATGAAGAAACTGTGAGCGGCTGTGAGAAACAGACTCATTTAACTCTGGTGTGCTGTGTTGCAAGGACATAGTACTTCTTACTGTCCTTGTTTCTCCCCTGAGTTGCGTCAGCTTACCGCCACAAATAGAAACCAATTCTCAAATAAAAACGAATGCGCAGCGGAGTGCAAATCCAGCTCACGTAATGCTCATGAGTGGTTCCACCTGCTTATCATCATCTCAGTGCTTATAAGGGCAGCAGCACCAGTCAAAATTTGCTCAGCTTTCAGTCTGCTCATGCTGACACTTTAATAAAATCAGGATGATATCGGATCATGGATGTTTATGCGAACAGATATCATGTGGTGCTTACCATGATTATTATTATTATACAGTGTTTGAAAAGCAGTTAAAACACTGTTGTGTAGATACTCATGCTGTGTGGTGTGCTACTGTATGTATTTTGGAGTCGACCCGATTTATGGTTTTTAATAGATTTAAGTTTAAAAATTAGAAATAGACATGCAATAGTTCCATAGACATGCATTGAGAGAATGTTCAGATTAAAATTTCAACTGATAAAATAAAAATTTTTGAAATCCACGTGATCAAAAGTACACGGCCCCGCACACAGCCAAAAGTACTGTGACATGCCCCTGCATGCTGCCAAAAGTTTTGGGATACGCCCGTGCACGCAGCCAAAAGTACTGAGATACGCCTCTGCAAGCAGTCTAAAGTACGGGGACATGCCCCTACACGAAGCAAAAAGTATTACACAATCCACCATGTGGCCAAAAGTATTGGGACACAGACCCGCATGTGACCAATAGTATTGGGACATAAACCTGCACATGGCCAAAACTATTAGGACGCAATCCATTACGTGGCCAAAAGTACTGAGACACAGACCCACATGTGGCCAAAAGTATTGGGACACACACCCACATGTGGACAAAAGTATTGCCACATTCTTTTTGTTCGCCACACTTCAAGCACTGTTGTAGTTCCTTCAGGAAATACAGATCTACTGCAGGACAAGTTATTTTAATACATAAGTTGCTGCAACATTTGCAGATAGTTTCCTGCAGTTTGTGTTGCAATAATTAAGTTACTGTGATTGTTTGTCTATATATTTTGTATATGACTGTATTATGGTGTAAATTAATAATATTAGTTAATCTAACACCTAAATATCATCCCATTCTGACATTTATCAACTAATTGAAAATATCCATCTCTTCTGTTCGCTTAAAATAGATCACAATAGTCACAATAGTGATAAAATACTGACTACTTTTATTGGATTGTGTGATGAGTGTTTCCACCGGGTTGCACAGGAAAGATACTTTATGCTGAATGTTATGGCATGGTCATTGAGTGCAGTTCCTAATAAGATCCCAATAAATTGGATGGTGATTGCATCTTATGTTTTAATATGTTCTGAGCAGTATGTCTTCTAGCTGATTTAAATGGATCTGCCTCAGTGGGAATAGCACATGCATAGTTTGGGGCAATATGTCAGTGCTACTTTCAGGAAAAGCTTGTTGACATGACTGTGGTTCATTCATGTGAAAAAACAGCCTAGACAGGACAGCATGCTTATTTCTGACATCTCTGAATTTCCCCTCACAAACTAACATCTAAAGCGTGAAATGTTTCTCCGCCTGCCTTGGTTTATGGTATATTTGATGGGAAATTGAGCAATTTTACTAAGTTTCCATAAGATTGTTTGGCCAAGCACTTGGCTATCTTTACATGATTTGTAAATGAATGGGTCTGTCTATCATGTTGTTGCACTGTGTGTGTGCGGTGAGCATTAAAGGACAGTTGAATGAGATTGCTGGAGTGATGGGCAGTTTCTGTGTTGGTCCTGCCTAAGTAACATGCCTGCAGGGACATCCTGACACAAAAGTGCTTTTAGGGATGAATTCATTTCCATACGATGGACAGAGAAAGAGAGGACCCAGACATCAAAAGAGACAATTGGGGATGGAAAGCATAATTGAAGATCTAGAGGGATGATAAAAATCATAGTAAACAAAACAAAACAACAAAGCTTTTCTTCTGGAACATTAAACTAGTGAACAGTTATGGATAAGGGTGTCAAGTTCAGTTGTAACACCATGAAGTAAAATATTTATTTTAAAAATTTCTTTTAACAACGAAACCAATGACAATCCTAAGACATGGCTGAGACATACATTTAAATCTATCACAGTATGATAGAACTACAACAACATTCAGTGATTCTAATATCCTAATATCCTGTAGGTTCTGCTAGACGGAAGTCTCCAAGCGCTCAGGGTTAGCAAAGATTTCAATAATGACTCGCACTGTGCTTAGTTCTGCCAACATCTTGATTCTCATATATATCTACTGTTACAAAACATGAGCTTTCAAAATACACTCAAACCTTTCTCACCAATACCACCAGTTCGTTTGTTAATGACTATTAATAACTGAATATAATAACTATAATTTACCAAGTACAATTTATCCACTAAGGGCTGTGCTAGTCCATTATTGTATTGCTCTGCACTTTACAATATTTTGCCCCTAAAACATCTTCTTAGGTTCCCAGGTTGCCCAGTGGACTAACATGATAACCAACCACTGCATGGACTTGGATCCAAGTCCTATCCTTCCCATCCCAGTACCTTCTGGCTGGGTTTGGAGGTCACCTGCAGACATGACTGACTGTGTCTGAGAGAGAGGAGGCCAGTCAGGGAATCATTCCCCAGTGCTACAACAATGACCCCTTCCCAGCCCTGCCAAGGACAGACTAACTGTCTGGGGAGGGAGAAAGGAATTTTAATAGTTGTCCATTACTGTACGTATTGACATTTCACATTTAACATATTCACATACATTTACATTCATTGTTTTTCCTCAATCCTCTTACATTATAACAACCATACACATGCTTAAGCTGTTCAAACAGAGCCAGTTGTTGGAGACAGCAGTTCCTGAGGTCCTGGATTTCAATCCCAAGCAGGGCTTGCAGCCAATGAACTTCTCAAGTTAAGCTCAGGTTTGGTTCCTTTCCAATTCAAATGCATTTCTGGCTCCCTTTTCTCTCATTATATTTCTCCTAAGGAATTGTATAGGGCAATCCTCTGTGACAACGCTGGTACATAAATGAGCAGACATAAAGGAGAATCACCATTAAGTCTCCTGAGCTATGAAAGAGTAACCATCAGGCACTAAATGTTTCCTATAGGCATGGCCAATACTGATTATACAACTAACAATAACAAATAGCAGCTTGTGTGTCTATAAGCTGACATGACATGACTGCTGATTCTCTTAGTCTTTCTCTGTCTCACCATCAAACACTATCTCTAAGTCATAATCTACCAGTATACATTTCCCTCTCAGAAAAATGAATGTATTTACATTACAACCGTGGTTATGTTCAATCAGAATAGGATACCATACTTAACTTCCTAATTCATTCTTCCAGACGACAGGAGATGGCAATACTCATTAATAATATGTGATTCCAATAACTGGGAGAAGATCAATTACATGGTGTGTGATAACAGAGTACTATTAAGATTAGTTTTGTAGTTTGTATGTATACTTCTCAGGCTTTAACTCAATCCTGTCTTAGATACAGGAATCTAACCAATTGCTTTCAGCCGAAGGTAATTGAAAAAAGATAGGTAACCACTGAATAGCATTTATCACTTTCAAGGCCAGCCAAGTCTTTTAGATTCAGTTGATTTATTCAGTGTGCCTCGTACTCTTGCTCTGCAACACAGTTCTTCATACAGCAAAAATGGTGACATGTAGTGTTACACTGCTGCTTAACCTTACAACGGGTTTTTATATACTGGTCAATAGATGGACATGGTGGCATTTGGATAGTCATTTAAATCTATAGTGCAATAAAACAAATGTAAGAAAAATATTTAGTGAGTTTTATGTAATAACAAAAATATATAATAATTTTCTCAATATGATTTTATTAAGACAGTCAGAATAATAAAATATTTATTCACCTTAATTGTGCAATTTTATCATGTTACTCATGATTAATCACCTGTTTTGCTTGCTGCTATATGACCCCACAGAAACTGTTTTTCCATTAAAATGGCACTATGCAATCACATAAATGGACAATGTAAGCTTCAAGAGAATGCAATTATTCCTTTATTATATGTCTTATCTTGTTTGTGGTGTCATAACATGTAATTGTGGTGTCATGAATGGCAGAACAATACGTTTTTAATGCAAAATATTCATTTTATTAGAAACTTTTATAAGAATCTTGTGTGCCATGCAATGGAGTGTGTTAGCATGGTTTTATGATGGAACTGATGTCACACAGTAATGAGCAAAGCATATAAAGTGTATCATGGAGAGGATCCACATCTGCACCTAGTGAACTCTTAGCTGTTATCCCTAGTGTCTTAGTCAACACCAAGACCTTTAGTACCCGAGTCCGAGTCAAGACCCAGACTAGGAGTCGGCGAGACCGAGACAAGACGAATGTAATTCACTTTGCATTCATTATACATTATTTAATACAATATAATTATAATTGTTAATAAATAATATTATATTTCATCACAGATTTTGTAAAATATAACATAAAATTATATATAGCATAAAATTGTTATTAATTGTTTCATCTCTTATATTACAGCCTTAGTCAAACTAAGGCAATGTAACTTCTGGAATTCAAATGATTCGGTTTCCCCTCTTCTGTCAAACTTAATCACACATAAGTCACACATAAAATCAACTAAATACAGTGGGGCAAAAAAGTATTTAGTCAGTCACTGATTGTGCAAGTTCTCCTACTTAGAAAGATGAGAGAGGTCTGTAATTTTCATCATAGGTACACTTCAACTATGAGAGACAAATAGAAGAAAAAATCCAGGAAATCACACTAAGATTTTTAAAGAATTTAATTGTACATCGGTCACCCACAACAAGCAAGATTTCTGGCTCTCACAGACCTGTAACTTTTTCTTCAAGAAGCTCTTCTGTCCACCACTCGTTACCTGTATTAATGGCACCTGTTTGGCATGCAATTCCGGTGCTGTGATGGACGTGTTGGGATTGGGACGGCAATCCCAAGCACGCATGTGCCGATTAGTATAGGTGCTGATTGCACCTGACAGGGGACACCTGCTGGTTCAGGTATTTAAGGCCATTCATGAGCAGTGTCTTTTGTCACACCCTCGCCTTCTACTATGCACCGGAGGCTTTGGCTAGGGATAGACGGGATACACTCTTTCTTTGTGGAGAAAAAGTGTGGTATGGTCACAAGGCCAGAGGTATGATAGCCTTGAAGTGTAATATTGTTAGGGCCAGATTCCGGTGAGACTGGCACGCTTCAACTTTCCACCTGCCTAGCGACGTTAGCTCGGTCGCCGTAGTGACTCGAGCCGCATTTTCCACCATCTCGATAGCCATTGATTATACTTTTGTGAGATAATCTTAGCGATCAGGTATTGTACTTTGCCCCACTTTCGCTGTTGTTGCAGGGGTTGTACCATGATCATGAGCTGTTATTTTGTTTCTATGAACGTTCACTCTTGTTGAGTGATGTCAGCTTTGTCGCCACGATGAAGTGAGCTTCTGCCTAGTTTCTACCAAGTTATCATTGATAACATTACTCATTATTTGCTAGCTTAGCGATCAGGTTCCTTGTAGTGTGTCCACAAGCCAGACTTGTCACCACTGCACATGCCCAGGTATTTTTGACTCGCTAAGCATTTTCGGAGCCGACTCTGAGTCTGTGAGTCTGACTCTGAGTACACTCGAACAAGTCACTTTCGTTTTCGTCTCGCACTTGCCCCATCGCCACTTGCCATTGTTGGTGCCGTCTCCGTTGTACTTTAAGCGCCGCGTACTCGTGGCGTCTAACTCTTTATCCCTATTATTAGCTACATTCTTTATTTTTAATCCATCCTGGAGCGGGTCCTGTGTTTGGCATTAAAGCCACTTATTTCTGTCATTTCACTACTGCTCTGATGGTGTAGTTGTAACTCATATGTCACTTACAAGAGCAATCTGGGTTCAATCCTTGCCTCCTGCTCTACAAGCAGAATTAATTCTTTCCTTTTTTTATTTTTCAACCCGCACTTCACTCCCGTGTATATACCTTCATACATACACACATATTCTCATTTATGTGTATGCATATACAGTGTATAGATAGATAGATAGATAGATAGATTTATATGTATATACATGGTTTCATTTTGTGAAGTGCTAACGGTCCCAAAAGCACGTTAAACCTCTCCTCATATTGTATTTAGGCATGTAGAGAAAGGTCTGATTTATTCTGTTTGAATGTATTAATGATATTCAATAACGATAAAGATATGCAGTTTATACCTCACCTCAGCACTGGACTCAGCTGGTCCAGACCAAGTTCAAATGAGGCTGAGACTGAATCAAGACAGAGATCGCTCATTTATGGTCTCGAGACTGGTCTCACGACTCTACATCTCTAGTAATCCCACAAAGCTCTGTGCTGGGTACTCATCTTTTTACAACCATTCTCTCAGTGAAGTCATATCATCACATGGCTTATCCTACCACTGTTGTGCTGATGACACTGATCACCCACATCTCAGTGTATCTGGAGGACATTGCATCATGGATGTCAGCTTGTTTGAAGCCTAGCATGACTGAGCTGCTTTACATTCATGAAGACATGTCCTCATGTCTTGTGATCTCTCTTTATAACTCCTCCATCACACCCTCCAAGATAACCAGCTGAGATAACCAGCTGAGATTCTCTCCTCTTACTGCCAGACTGACCCGAACATGTAATTATCTCCTCTACAACATCAACCCTTCCTTTCCAGGGAAGCCACCCAAGTGCTTGTCCAGTATCTTATTATATGTACTAGATTACTGCAACACTCTCCTGGCAAGGCTTCCTATGCGTACAGTCAGATCCCCACAACTGATTCAGAATGCAGCAGTCCATCTGGTTCTCAATTTACACAAGTTCTCTCATTTCAGCCCACTGCTGAGTTCCATTCACTGGCACCCTGTAGCTACCTACATCAGAACTGGATGTCTGTCTTTGCAATTGGAAATGGATGAGCCCCTTCCTACCTAAAGCACCTAATCAAAGCCCACTCTGTACCTCATGCCTTTCGAGACTCAAGTGGGATGTTCGGCTTGGACCCAAACAGTCAAGATCTAAGGAAGACAAATATCAAGACTCTTCTCAGTACTGGCAACCAGGTGGTGTAATGAACTTCCACTGGATGTTTGAGTGGCTGAGCCTCTTCCTGTCTTCAGGTGGTGTTTGAAGACTCACCTTTTCATTCAGCACTATTAACAGATTGTTACAGCAATGGTACATTTAAAATAATAATAATCTATTGTTTCTCTCCTTTATGACCGCTGTTTCTACATACAACATCAACTCCACAAAGGATTTTAGCTCAATTTTGATGAGCTATAGGCTATGTTGTCTACTAAGAAGATTACAAAGCACTTTTGTAAATCCTTCTGGATGAGGGCATGTGCTAAATGCTGTAAATGTAAATGAGGTGAGTAGCAAAAATATTCAAGTAACCGTTACTTTAAAAATATATATTACTTAATCAAAAGTACTCATTCAACTAATTACTTGAGTAAGAGCAATAAAATATATTGTGGAAAGTGTGCTTAATTATTGTTTAACGTATTACATAAAGTTAAATTAGATAAACAAAAAAAACATTTCATATCAATTATTTGAACTTGTGTATTACTTTATGCATTCTTTTCCACACAAGTTGCTCATATTGAAAGTAAATCCCAGTTACTAGGTCACCAGCAGTGTTATTTTATAAAAAGGAGTATAACAAAGTAACACTAGATCTTAAAGTGTCAATGTCACGCGCCACGGCAGCGCGCACCATTATACGGACCAATTAGGAAGCCCCACGGTGATCACTCTGATCACGATCAGCCGTGGGACTTCCTATAAAGGCCGCCCGCGAGAGACTCACCTTGCGGTTTATCGATGTACCTACCCTGTCTCACGCATCCCTTGTTATCGTGTGTACTCCATGCCCGTCGCGTCCCTACGCACCGCAACGCTCCGCTCCGCTCCCGCTCCGCTCAATTGCCGCGTCCCTACGAACCCGCTCCTCTCATCGCCGCGTTCGTCCGTTCCCCATCCGTGCCTCATAGGTCTCCAGGTCATCGCCTCATTTATCTCACTTCCGTGGTATGTTGTGTTTCTCACCCGTTTTCCTTCCGGCTGCGGCTCAGTTATGTTTTTCCTACCTGTTTTCCGTTTCATGCCCGTTTTCCGGCTTCGGCCTAGTTTTTGTTATACACCCGTTTTCGGTCCTCGCCATGTTTTCTGTTCGCCCGGTGTTCTATCTTTTGTTAATAATAAATCCCCATTCTTTCAACCTGCGTTCGTCTCCCTTCAGTCGCCTCCCTCCGTTACAGTATAAACCGCGATATGGATGACGGCAGGTGTCCTCGATCTTTCCTTCTCCCCGACCGTTTTCACGGCGATCCAGCCGTTGCCAACCCTTTGTGTTGCTGACTGCTTTCGTTATTTCAGTGGATACCCCATGGAGACCGAGTATAGCCAGGTTAATCCTTTGTTTATTTCCACCTTACTGGTGAAAGCCTTCTGCTGGGCCACTCCGTTATGGCCCGATACTTCAGACGACGGGAACCGTGGGGCAGGCTTTTTTGGAGAGGCTGGAGTATCGTTTTGGCCCCCACGGGGATCCCGGACACCAAAAAACCGCAGGTTCCAGTGTTTTCGAACACACCCGCCCTGTCAGAGGGGTCGGGCTTTGGACTGGTCCTAGAATGCTTGGATCCCCAGCTCACCACACCAGACCGGGACCTGTTCGATCAGGCGGTCAGCAAGCACGGGGCTTATGTCCGGCAAGTCGGTTTTTGGTGATTCTGGTTCTGTATTCAACCCCTCGGGTTCCGGAGTCACCCCCAGTCACGCCTACACCCGCCACCGCGGACCTTTTGCGACACGGGACAGTCACGTCACCCCCGGTCGTGCTGCCCGCTCCTGCACCAACGGGCTTTGGCTAAAACGACAGTCGAGTCACCCCCAGTCGTGCCCCCTCCCGCCGCGTCTCGAACAGTAGTGCCAGTGTTCTGTGTCCAGGTCGTCGGTTAGTCCAGCGGCTCCTGCCTCCAGGGGGTCTGCGGTTGACAGCGGCCTGCCTCCAGGGGGGTCTGCAGGTTCCGGTGGCTGCCCCAGGGCGTCTGCACACCCAGAGGCTGCATCCAGGTCGACGGAGGCCTTCCCTGAGGGCCGCATCCCGACAGAGAACCCTTCCAGAGAGCTGTCTCCTGCTGGGGATCTCCAGCAGGCTCGTCCACGAATCCTCTGCTCTCAAGCATCACGTCGACCACGACTCTGCTCTCAAGCATTCACGTCGACCACGACTCTGCTCTCAAGACATCAACGTCGACCACGGACTCTGCTCTCAAGCATCACGTCGTCCCACGACTCTGCTCTCAAGCATCACGTCGTCCACGACTCTGCTCCAAGCATCAACTGTCGTCCACGACTCTGCTCTCAAGCATTCACGTCCGTCCACGAACTCCTGCTCTCTAGCAAGCATCACCGTCCACGACTCTGCTCTCTCAGATCATCACGTCGTCCACGACTCTGCTCTCAAGCATCACGTCGTCCACGGACCCTGCCTGCTCTCAAGCATCACGTCGTCCACACGACCCTGCTCTCAAGCATCACGTCGTCCCACGACTCTGCTCTCAAGCATCACGTCGTCCACGACTCTGCTCTCAAGCAATCACGTCGTCCACGACTTGCGCTCTCAAGCATCGCGTCGTCCACGACTCTGCTCTCAGCATAAACGTCGTCCACGACTCTGCTCTCAAGCATCACGTCGTCCCGACTCCTGCTCTCAAGCATCACGTCGTCACACGACTCTGCCCTCACAGTCATCACGTCGTCCACGACTCTGCTCTCAAGCATCACGTCGTCCACGACTCTGCTCTCAAGCATAACGTCGTCCACGACTCTGCTCTCAAGCATCACGTCGTCCACGACTCTGCTCTCAAGCATCACGTCGTCCACGACTCTGCTCTCAAGCATCACGTCGTCGCCACGACTCTGCTCTCAAGCATCACGTCGTCCAACGACTCTGCTCTCAAGCATCACGTCGTCCACGACTCTGCTCTCAAGCATCACGTCGTCCACGACTCTGCTCTCAAGCATCACGTCGTCCACGACTCTGCTCTCAAGCACACACGTCGTCCACGACTCTGCTCTCAAGCATCACGTCGTCCACGACTCTGCTCTCAAGCATAACCGTCGTCCAAGACTCTGCTCTCAAGCATTCACGTCGTCCCCACGACTCTGCTCTCAAGCATCACGTCGTCCACGACTCTGCTCTCAAGCATCACGTCGTCCACGACTCTGCTCTCAAGCATCACGTCGTCCACGACTCTGCTCTCAAGCATCACGTCCGTCCACGACTCTGCTCTCAAGCATCACGTCGTCCACGACTCTGCTCTCAAGCATCACGTCGTCCACGGACTCTAGCTCTCAAGCATCACGTCGTCCACGACTCTGCTCTCAAGCATCACGTCGTCCACGACCTCTGCTCTCAAGCATCACACGTCGTCCACGACTCTGCTCTCAAGCATCACGTCGTCCACGACTCTGCTCTCAAGCATCACGGTCGTCCACGACTCTTGCTCTCAAGCATCACGTCGTCCACGACTCTGCTCTCAAGAATTCACGTCGTCCACGACTCTGCTCTCAAGCATACACGTCGTCCACGACTCTGCTCTCAAGCATCACGTCGTCCACGACTCTGCTCTCAAGCATCACGTCGTCCACGGACTCCGCTGACCAAGCATCACGTCGTCCACGACCCCGCTGACAAGCATCACGTCATCCACGACTCTGCTGATCTCAAGCATCACGTCGTCCACGACTCCTGCTCTCAAGCATCACGTCGTCCCACGACCCTGCTCTCAAGCATCACGTCGTCCACGGGACTCCCTGCTCTCAAGCATCACGTCGTCACACGACTCTGCTCTCAAGCATCACGTCGTCCACGACTCTGCCTCTCAAGCATCCACGTCGTCCCACGGACTCTGCTCGTCAAGCATCACGTCGTCCACGACCTCTGCTCTCTCAAGCATCACGTCGTCCACGACTCTGCTCTCCAAGCATTCACGTCGTCCACGACTCTGCTCTCGAAGCATCACGTCGTCCACAGACTCCGCTGACAAGCATCACGTCGTCCACGACCCCGCTGACAAGCATCACGTCATCCACGACTCTTGCTCTGCAGCCACTCGTCGTCCCACGACTCTGCTCTGCAAGCCACTCGTCGTCCACGACTCTGCTCTGCAGCCACTCGGTCGGTCCACGACTCTGCTCTGCAGCCACTCGTCGTCCACGACTCTGCTCTGCAGACACTCGTCGTCCACGACTCTGCTCTGCACCCACTCGTCGTCCACGACTCTGCTCTGCAGGGCCACTATCGTCGTCCACGACTCTGCTCTGCAGCCACTCGTCGTTCCACGACTCTGCCTCTGCAGCCACTCGTCGTCCACGACTCTGCTCTCTGCAGCCACTCGTTGTCTCTGCTGCCAACAGCACGGCCGCCTCGTCTCCTCTGCTGCCCAAGCACGGCCGCCTCGGTCGCCTATGCTGCCCAAGCACGGCGCCGCCTCGTCGCCTCTGCTGCCAAGCACGGCCGCCTCGTCGCCTCTGGCTGCCAAGCACGGCCGCCATCGTCGCCTCTGCTGCCAAGCACGGCCGCCTCGTCGCCTCTGGGCTGCCAAGCAAACCGGCCGCCTCGTCGCCCTCTGCCGCCAAGCACGGCCCGCCTCGTCGCGCTCTGCCGCCAAGCACGGCCGCCTCGTCGCCTCTGCCGCCAAGCACGGGCCGCCTAGGTCGCCTCTGCCGCCAAGCACGGCCGCCTCGTCGCCTCTGCTGTCAAGCATCGCCGCAGCCTCTCCTGCCCTCTGCTGCGCCCAAGCACGGCCGCCGCCCTCGTCGCCTCTACGCTGCCAAGCAGCACGGCCGCCTCGTCGCCTTCTGGACCGCCAAGCACGGCCGCCTCGTCGCCTCTCTGGCCGCCAAGCACGGCCGCCTCGTCGCCTCTGCCGCCAAGCCACGGCCCGCCTCGTCGCTCTGCCGTCAAGCATCGCGCCGGCCTCGTCTCTGCTGGTCAAGCATCGCCGCCTCGTCTCTGCTGTCCCAAGCATTCGCCGCCTCGTCTCTCTGCTGTCCAAGCATCGCCGCCTCGTCTCTGACTGTATCAAGCATCGCCGCCTATCGTCTCATGTCTTCTGCTGTCAAGCATCGCCGCCTCGTCTCTGCTGTCAAGCATCGCCGCCTCGTCTACTGCTGTCAAGCATCACGTCGTCGACGACACAGCTCGGCAAGCGTCCACGTCGTCGACCCCCCGCTCGGACAGGGTCACGATGTCGACCCCGACTCGGCAGCACGTCACGTCGTCCACCCCGCTCGGCAGCGTCACGTCGTTCGCTCCCCCCGCTCCGGCAGCGTCACGTCGTCGACCCCCGTCTCGGCAGCGTCACGTCGTTCGTCCTCCGCTCGCGGCGGCTCCTCCTCTCGCGGCGCCACTCCCTTCCGCTGCTTTGCGTCCGTCGGCGCCTCCGTATCTCCAGCCCGACCAACTGCTGGCAGTCTCCCCCTGGGGTCCGTTACAGCTAGAAGACCTCCTGAGACGGGACTGCCGCCCGGCTTCCCTATTGGGAGTCCTAGCTCCGTCTCGGACTCCTTGGGGGGGGGGGCTTCCTGTCACGCTGGCCACGGCAGCGCGGCGAGCGCCACCTTATAATACGACCAATAGGAAGCCCCACGGTGATCACTCTGATCACGATCAGCCGTGGGACTTCCTATAAAGGCCGCCCCGCGAGAGACTCACCTTGCGGGTTATCGATTTTGTACCTACCCTGTCTCACGCATCCCTTGTTATCCGTTGTGTACTCCATGCCCGTCGCGTCCCTACGCCACCGCACCGCTCCGCTCATCGCCGCGTCCCTACGCACCGCTCCTCTTTCATCGCCGCCGTTCGTCCCGTTCCCTCCGTGCCTCATAGGTCTCCCAGGTATCGCTCATTTATCTCACTTCCGTGTATGTTTTGTTTCTCAACCGTTTTTCCGGCTGCGGCTCAGTTATAGCAGTTTATGTTTTCCTACCTGGTTTTCGTTTCATGCCCGTTTTCCCCGGCTTCGGCCTAGTTTTTGTTTATACAATACACACCGTTTTCGGTCCTCGCCTGTTTTTTCTGTTCGCTGTGTCTTCTTTTGTTAATAAATCCCCATTCTTTCAACCTGCGTTCGTCTCCCTTCAGTTCGCCTCCCTCCGTTACAGTCATACCCTAAAGTCCAAATCCCTCAACGCACCACATCACACTGTAGAGCAAGTACCACCCTATAACTGAAAGTACACAAAACAGCTGTGTAAAATGCATACAAATAACAAATACAGATACAAACACAATACAAACCAACCTATTCATCACTATTTCAAGCAAACCATCACTTCTCACATTCAGTGATTTAAATTAATCTATATATATCTGCAGGGATTGGTTTAATAGACATGTGGATAACAAATCTTGGGAGTCCCATATATAAAATGCCAACTACAAAGTAAATGCTATGTTGATATGTTTTGTTGTTTAGGGAATAATGCCAAGAAAAAAGTCTATACATGTGAACAAAAGAAATGAGAGGTGAACAATGTTCAACCAAAGCATGCCGGAGAGAAACTGAGGATCTGTGCTCTTGTGGGTGGCTACAGCCAGTTGTGCCTACACACCACTTCATGTGCTCAGCACATGGCAAATTCCAGTTTTGCTTCTTGGAACATTCTGGAATTTCTTTTTTTCTAAATTTTTTCGGTCTGCAGTTGGCTGAATCTACTGAGAAACAGTGTTGCTTACCTTTTACTATTCCAGCAGTATTTGAAGCTCATTCTGATTTATTCCCATGAGTTAGTGCTGAGATTATACAAGGAGCTTCATATATATTTTTATATACACTCATTGACAAAAATACCCCAAAGAACCCAGATGTCAGATTGCTGCAAACTGGGCATGCAGTTATGTTGCAGGTAGATATGTACAGTGGTGCTTGAAAGTTTGTGAACCCTTTAGAACTTTTGATATTTCTGCATAAATATGACCTAAAACATCATCAGATTTTCACACAAATCGTAAAGGTAGATAAAGAGAACCCAGTTAAACAAATGAGACAAAATATTATACTTGGTCAGTTATTTATTGAGGTAAATTACGCAAAATTACATATTAGTGAGTGGTGAAAGTATGTGAACATTTGCTTTCAGTATCTGGTGTGACCCCCCTGTGCACCAATAACTGCAACTAAACATTTCCTGTAACTGTTGATCAGTCCTGCACACCGGCTTGGAGGAATTTTAGCCCATTCCTCCGTAGAGAACAACTTCTGGGATGTTGGTGGGTTTCCTCACATTAACTGCTCGTTTCAGGTCCTTCAACAACATTTCGTTTGGATTAAGGTCAGGACTTTGACTTAGCTATTCCAAAACATTAACTTCATTCTTCTTTAACCATTCTTTGGTAGAACGACACGTGTGCTTAGGGTTGTTGTCTTTCTGCATGACTTGCTGCATGATGTCTTGCAGATGTTCTGACATTTTCCTTTAGAATTCTCTAATATAATTCAGAATTTATTGTTCCATCAATGATGGCAAGCCGTCCTGGCCCAGATGCAATAGTTCAATAACAAGTGAACAAGGAAAGGGCAAAGAAGGTGAAATCTGTTGCTTTCTGTGCCAGGACTGTGTTTTTGCTGTTAAGGTAATGAACTGTGGACCACAAGCTCCAAAGTTCAAATCTCAAAGTCTGCCACTGTTGGTTCCTTAAGTAAGGCCCTTAACCAACAATTACTTGGATTGTAAGATTGTATTAAGTTTTAAGTCTCTCTGAATAAGGTAACCATCTAAATGAAATATAAATGTAAATCTTTATAAAAGAAAACTGCAAAATATAACAACATCTAATTATAATATGCTGCATTTGATATACAGTGGTACTTCGGCTCTCAAACACCATGGAACTTCTCAAATTCGGTATTTGAACAATTTTGACAAGAAAAATTTGCCTCTGTTCTCATCCTTTGCTCAGTCCTCTGCCCAGTTATGTAAACTTGTATGAGTCAAGCCACGCGATTCATGATTCATTATTCACGAGTCACGATTCAGTACACAGTGATTCAGGTACACAATAGCCCTCAGAGAAGATCTCTGCTATTTTTATCATGTTTGTATACTACAGTACTGTGTTCTTGGTGTAAATAAGTCTCCATGGATCCTAAACTGATTCGTTTATAAGAGCCAACCAAAAGCAAACAGGAATTGAATGCTCCAGAACACAGACTGCAATTAGTATTAGCAGCTATGCTAGCACCCGGGGTTCATCAGTAGAGTAAATAAGCTTTTACTATTCACTTTCAATACATTTCTCATGACATGAGATTTTTCAACACTTTATTATAAAACAAGCATTGTGTTAATGCATTTGGCCAACTGTAGGTTAATGTAAGTGTTTTAAGCATGAATTTATTTATCATTACTTATCACAGTATCCATATCTCCGTCATAATAAAGTACAGACCGCTCTACCAAATGCTCATTAAACTCCTCAGTTCATGATACATTTAACTTATGATGGATTTGTTGGAACATATCCCCTTCGTAAATTAGGGAGCACCTGTACAATACAACTCCATTAATGCATAAAATGCCTTACACAGTGTGGATTTTCTGAGGGTCTGGAACTGATTATATCAATTTACATTATTCCTTATGGGAAAATTTTGCTCGGACCTCGGTAACCCAGGTACCAATGCATTTTTTATTAATAATCTGTAATCTTTCACACGCCTCCACTCAGCACCCAAACGAACGTGCTCTTCCACATTGCATATGTGCTCTACCTAGATAATATACATCAGATTATATCCAGACATTTGAAGTGCGTGATCATCATTTGCCTTGGAGAAAGCACAACAGGAGACTCAGCTAATAAGCGGGAAATAGTGACAGTTAAGTTGTGAGAGTTAGCGGGGGGGTTGGGCTGGGGGGTTGGTTGGGAGGGTGTTTTGCCATGGATTCTAAAAAGAGGGAACATTTGTTGGAGATAATACACTGGGTTAATTAGTGAAGGCACTTGAAAGCTATCCTTTTGTCCCTATTTAACCTGCTGTTTTCACTGTCTCTTTCGTGTGTGTTTTTATCTGTGACCAAAGCCAAACACAGGAGTAAGCCACAAAAGTCCAGTGGAAGCTGAAAAGCTGTTTGTTGGCTTTTGATCACACTTCGTGACCAATGTGGAGTTACTGAACCTGCCTATGGGTACAGCCTGAAGAAAAAATAAAGAAATCTAGCTCTGCTGACGCACACAGCCTGTGTTTGATGTCTTCTTAGTCCTGAGTATCCATCAGCCTTGTCACAGAGACAAATGGAGTCAAAGCAAATATCTAACTCCAGTGACACTCTTTAACCCTGTGACTGGAATATAGTTTCAGTGATCCTTATAGAGAAAGGCTGCTTTATAAAAAGGTCACTGTTAAATAATAAATAGTTAATATACTAATTCTGTAGTTTTTGGTAGGGATTAATATTTAGTGTCCAAATATAGATATAATCCAACACTTGATATTTATTATTTCCAATGTATTAACGAGAAAATCTATATGCAAATTGTTTGTTTGTTTTAATTTGGTTTATTTAACATCGCTATCAGCATCAGTGGCCATTTCAGCAACACACACACAAGGTTACATCTATATACAAGGTTATATAAAGACTAGTCATATATATGTATACACTCAAGTCAATGACAAATTAGAGTAATCGTTTAACCTAACACGTAGGTATTTGGACTGTGGAAGGAAACCGGAGTACCCGGAGTAAACCCACACAGACAGCTAGGGTTTCCCACAACCCCATCCAGGATCAAGCAGCTAAGAAAGTGAATGAATAAAAAACATAACTACATAACAAACCAAAAACAAAGAGCTTTGTATTGGGGCAAAATCGGTTCTGGTGATCTTGCTATAGAGCTAAAATGAAAAGCAGCATTTCCCAGTATGCTGCACATTTGGAATGAGGAGGCTAAATGACCCAAGATTTTGAACTTGTAATGGGGCACCCATGGTCTGTGTCACATGACAACAAACCCAAGCCATGACTCCGAGTGGGCCCTGTAACTTGGGAGATCCACAGTAAGGCAGGATCCCCATACCTGATACCCCATCCTCCACATGTCAGTCCTTTGGTCTCTTCCCTGTGCCAGACTTGGGGTGGCTTGGTGTGCGATCATCATCATCATCACATCACAGAAACTGAAATATTAGTGATGTTTTGCTGATGATTTTATCTCCCTTTAGACTCAGACTTCAACTCAAGCAAAACAAGCCTAAGGCTAGACAGTTGTTCTTTGAGGGCCCTACATAAGGGCTCGACAATGGAACGGCAACATTTCATAACTCACAACCTTCCTGTTACCAGCCCCAAACCTTAAACAAGTGTCTGCTGCAACATAGGATAAAAGCTGACTTTGATTTTTTGAACTTTTTTCTCCCTCCATTACCTACTTTTATTTAATTTCTCACTCCCCCCACATGAGCTGAAGAAATTAAGATTTTAAATACCAGGAGTGCATTCTCTCTCCCTGTTGAAAGGCAGTTGGCTGGCACTTCAATGATAGCTGCCGCATGAACATTTCTCATTTCACAACAAGGAGCTTGTGAGTCAAGTTTATTACTTTTTGGGAAATGAGGTCCTGCCTTTAGCTCACTGAAAAGTCTCATAATTACATCACTGTAAATTTACGGTGTGCATTTCTGGAAGAGCCAAAGCGCCAACAGTCTGTCACAGGCCTGTATTGCATTATTGATAGATAATGCACCCCCATCACTCAGTGGGCACATGAGCTATATTTTATAGGCTCTTTTGAGAGACATGTCTCTTCTTTGTACTTTGCCAGAGCATGTCTGTATTGTGTGTGTGTAAGGAGAGGAGAGAACGATTGTCCCCATTCAGCCTTCAAGACCCTTATGAAAGTGCTGCAGAGTTCTCACAGAAAACCCTTTACTGCAGTAAAAACTTAGTTAGCTTAGTTTCCTCTCAAAACTGTGGGGAGCCATTGCTTCACAACATAAGTAATGAGTCTAGTCATTCCTTCAGCTCGTCTGTAAAACTGAGACAATTTGCTCCTCATTTGCTTTCTGTAAAACAAGACTTAGGGGGTTGGCTAATAATGCTACGTTTCTTTATCTTTTAATTTGTATCTCTTAACCTTTTTAATTTTCAGAAGCCATAGCAAATGTCAGAAAGCATGCATATTATGGAAATAATATAGTTGGTAAACATAGTGGGTACCGTATTTACCAATCCACCTTCTAAACAAAATGACTAATTTATATAACATGTTTGATTCATTTCATCACTTATTCTAAGATCACCTATTATTGAATAAGTTCATGACATACACAAAGGAGCCAAAAACCTGATCTGGTACTGTGGTGGTTCAGTGGTTAAGTTACTGGACTGTGGCCCAGAAGGTCTAGGGTTCAAATCTGCCAAGCTGTCACTGTTGGGTCCTTGAGCAAGACCCATAACCCACAATTGCTTGGACACTTGTAGAATGGATTGTACTGAATACCTCAGTAACTCTGCGTATGACACATTTATAGGTTTCCCCTTCCAACAAGTCAGTTCATCAACTTTCTGCCCACTGTCCTTAAACAAAGTCCATAGAGAATTGGTTTGTCAACTTTGATTGAAAACTTGGCTGGTTTGCACAGAACCTTGACCTCAACTCCATCAAACACCTTGGAAATGCACTGGAATGAAAAACGTGAACGAGGGCTTATTGACATCAGAAGCAAACCTCACCTTCATGTTCCAAAATATAGTGGAATACCCTCTTAGAACAAATGCTGTTGTAGCAGCTAAGGTGGGGGAATATTCCATAGTAATATCCATGTTTGGATATACTTTATTTACACACAAACTCTTGTCTATACTGTTTGGTACTGAAAAAAGGTTCGACTGAACTGACATTTTAAATACTGTATGTGTAATATTGATACTTTTATGAATGTAGTAAACATTGGTAAAGTTTGACTTAAGCTTGATTCCCTATTATACCATCTATAATATTTAATGTATAAAGCTATTAAAATTCATATATTCACCCTTGGAATTAATATGTTAATATGGAGATGTTCTATGACTGGGGTGTCACATACTCTATTTCCAAACCAAGGTCATGAGAATCACACAGCACAGCAATAAAAAGCAAATCATATTTTGATTATGAAAAGGTAACATTTGATTTAGGGTCTGTAAATGCTACGTGTACCGTATTTTTCGGACCATAAGGTGCACTTAAAATCCTTTAACTTTCTCAAAAATCGACAGTGCGCCTTAAAATGCGGTGCGTCTAATGTATGAATTAATTCTGGTCGTGCTTCCTGACCAAGAACCGATTGTAGATGGTACATGGCGCTCATAAATCTGTCAAAATGTTTTAGTCACGGGCTTGGTAAGTTTACCAAGCTTACGGCCACCATAGTGCGCATCATCGCGGAGTAATACGGTATGTGCTTCAGCATTAGGGTACGTGCATTCATTCATTTATTTTCGAAGCGGATTTCAAACCCAACGCTATGGGTCACGCAGTACAACACGGACATAGAGCAGCTGCGAGAGAATTCAACATTAACGAATCAATGGTACGGAAGTGGAGGAAGCAAGAAGACGCCCTGCGCCAGGTAAAGACCAAACTGAGCTTCCGACGGAACTTAAGAGTTTTGTTTCATTTCATGCGTCTTATAACCCGGTGCGCTTTATGTATGAAAATATACCCGTTAGCAGCCAATCGTTGATATTGCGTCTATAATCCGGTGCGCTTTATGGTTCCGAAAAATATGGTACATGGAATGTAAAAGTGTAGCAGAACAATATAAAGAAAAAAAATGTAATTTTTATTTTTTATTTTAAAAGGTTTTGCTTCATTTCTTTAACAGTAAAACACTGCTGAAGTGAACAACCATGCAAATAATATAAATGTTGTTAATATGTAAATACAGGTATGTCCTCATTTTTCAGAACAATAACATAAATAATAATTTTCCATATCCATTTCCAATGCATGTTCTCCCATGGCAGTGTGGGTTTCCTCTCTGTACTCCAGTTTCTTCTCACATTACAAACACATGCATTAGGTCAGTTTGTGTATTTGTGAACTCTCTAGTGAACCCTCGTACACATCTGTGTTTCCTAATCTGTGCTTTGCCTTTCTCTGAATAGTTAATGAAACCATTAGAAAATGTAGAGCATTTTTTGTATTTAACTTTACAGTTTTTCTGTCACACCAGACAGAGAGATTTCTTTGAAAAGGTACAATTTTAAAAATGGAAAACATCCGATACTTTTTCTTTGCACCACTTTAACCATTACTGTCATATATTGTGACATATTCCTTTGTTAGGAATTATGCTAGGCAAGGGAAAACATAAAGTAGACAAAAGGAACACAAAACGTTGAAAAAACTACTCAAACACTTAAAACAAAAACAATAAATGAGTATCATTTTTTATATTTTACTGTACTAACATACTAACATCCAATTTCTAATTGTAGAACAATTCAGGCAATATTAAATGAATTAAAAGTCCAGTTTTTAACCAGACATCCCTTAGAAAACCATCTGTAAAAATATTTTTTCAGATTCCTCCACGCACACTGTTCTCCATATTAAGCAGAATCCTGGCAGGGAGCTGCTAAATCACAAGCAATAGCTTCAGTGAGCAGTGACTACAGGGGGCTAATGAAGCTGGAGAGTTTGTATGTTATACTTAATCATCACTTTAACATGAGCTCTGGACAGTAATGGGATCGCTCTATCTGTAATTAGCCCACTGCCTAAGTGGATAGTTAAATGGCCAGCTAGTTTAGAGCGCAATTTGGTACGTGGCCAAGAGATTAGTTGCAAACGTGCGCCTGGCTCACCCGCCAACCTTGGTTTATTATCTGATTCCAGCATTCAGGTTCCCTCTGGATGCAGAAGTGATGGTCTGCATCAGGCCAAGGACAGTTTATTCACTCAACACACAGCAAATCCACCTCTGCATAGCTCAAATTGCATTCACTGAGCACAGCTGCTATAGACCAGGTGATAAAGGCCTGCATTTCTCAGTAGTGGCTGTCTATAGTTACCTGTTTTTGTGAAGTTTTTCGATGACCTTGGTTTTCATTCAGCCTGAATTACGTATTCTGTGTTGCCTCGGCAGACAGTCTAATGGCCTACGTGTAGTCATAAGTACATAATCGAGCTGTCTCATAATCTCACAGGCCTGCCAAAATGCAAAATAACACCTTTTGAACATCAGCCATTACTCAAGTTAACTGCTGTAGGAGCTGTTTGGTCAGAACATAAACAGCTGCCAACACCTGACTGACCAACTTTTGAGTTTATGTCTTGCGTCAGTTAGAGAAATGAGACAGGGCAAGGATTGAGCCAGATGTCAATATCGTTACTCTCAAGCATATGACTTTGTCACAGCACATTCTGTACAAATGTATACTAGCACAAAGTATGGGATCAAATAAGCAGATCACGTAATGAAGTATGTGGTATTCAGATATACATGATTTCAATCAAGTAGAACCTAATCTAAGCAGATATTTAAAGTCTGATAGGGAAACAAATATTGAACAATCAAAATACTTCCCTCTAAAGAGCCCTTGATATTTTCAACAATCATTCACAGCATGTTTTTCTAACTAGAATGAGGCAAACAAAAGAACGCATCTGTAATCATGCAAAAACAAAATGTTACTGGGTGTTACTAATTGGGTAAAATGTTAATACAAGAGTCTAAAGACAGTATTGTTGAATTTAGTATGATTTTATTTAGCATCTTGGGACTGTGGTGGCTTGGTGTTTAAGGTGCTGGACTGTGGATCAGAAGGTCCAATCCTATCTCTAGCAAGTTGCCACTTTGTTGGGTCCTTAAGCAAGGTCTCTCACCCACAACTGTTTGGACACTTGGATTGTAAGACTGTATCAGTTGTAAGTTGACCTGGATAAAGGCGTTTGCTAAATATGGCCAACTATTTGTACACATCTGAAGATCAAATTAAAAACCACTGCCATTAATATGAAGTCGGACAACCTTTTGCAACTACAGATTTAATTCTGTTCATCAGCAATTCATCTATAAAGCTGGCTACCGATTTGGAGTGACCCCAGAAAATACATTTCTGAGAGTCAAAAATCCTGCTTGTTTGAGGGTGACCAAATACTTATTTTCCACCATGGTTTACATTTAATTCTTTAAAAATCCTACAATGTGATTTCCTGGATTTTTTTTTTCTCATTTTGTCTGTCATAGTTGAAGTGTAATTATGATGAACATATTACAGACCTCTCTCATCTTTCTAAGTAGGAGAACTTGCACAGTGACTGACTAAATACCTATTTGCCCCACTGCGTGTGTATATATATAGATATATATATATATATATCTATATATATATATTATAATATATTATATATAATATATACAGTAAAATATAGTTTTGGTGGTGGTGGTGGCTTATATATATATATATATATATATATATATATATATATATATCTTATATAATATATAAGAGCCAAAGGGAAATTATTTAATGAACATTGTATCTATGGATTAACTTGTGTGGGCTAAGTATGCGTTTTCAATATATGTACTTTATTAGAGACTATAATATATATATATATATATATATATATATTATATATTACTATACATAATACTCCGATATATATATATATCGTATTATATGTAATTTTCTTAACACTACATTTTAAAGATAAATATTGTACTTTTCACTCCACTACGTTTCTATCATAGTCCTTGTTACTTTTTACTTTGAAGAAGCTTCAAAAATCAGTAAATAATTTTTTTTCCTTTCGAAAACATGAGTGGTTTTTCCAAAGGTCACACTGACAAAGACAGCCTATTAAAAATCAGTATAATAGGGTCACATCAAGTTCAAGATTCCTCAGCAAGCATTTTTGAATTTGAACCTCAGTTAATGGAAGAATGAAAGAACAAGATGGCTCCACAGCACAGTGCGCTCACCCATGGCCATACCTTGCAACCATGTTTCAGTTATCTGAACAGATTAAAGACTAATTTCATTTTAAATGTTTGTTTTGTTTGCCTAAAACAAACCTCATCTTAGCCTACAGAAACTCGCCATCCAACCTGCGGAAGCATATTGAGGTGTGTACACATTTTATTCCTGGTGAAGGCTTAGTATGTAAAGTGGGTTGGATGATTTATTTATTTATTTTTCTGAACAAACTGCATTTACAGCATATCCTTTGGGTAGGAGTATTAAATAAAATGTAATAAATAAATAAAATTACTAATTCTTGTAAGTTCATTTTGTAAAATCTACAAATCCTTTATCGTTAGTGGTATTGGGTATTGTAAGAGTTGTGGCAATATTACAATAATGCACTGCAGCAAGAATTTACTTGTAATACTTGAGTGTTATTAAAAGCAGGTACTTCAGTACTTTAACTTGAGTACAAATCTGATGGTACAACTTTCACTTGCTGAAGTAGCCACTAGTATACATGACCACTAGTATCTGTACTTTGACTTAAGCAATTAAGTTGTGTACTTCATCCACCTCTGGTGTCTACATACTTTTTACCAAGCAGCGCATATGTATTCCTTCGGTTGTCACAAATTCTACCTTTTTCACAGCCACTTATTTTGTAAAATTCTGGATAGTCTCTTTAAAGACCACGTTTATTCTATGCATCCTAGAGGTGTCAAAAGCAATTTCAATAATAATGTTAGAGAATGAGTTGACTTGCCTCGCCTCTACTTTTGTCTTTTATTGGTGTTGTTATTTGTTTTATATCCAGAAATGGAGAATGCACTCTTCAGTATGTTATATTGTTATATAGTTTCCATCACAACAAATGAACCAGACTAATAATTTGCAAAGATAATATCTCTTTCATTCCCCTCATTCACTTCTCCTTTGTAGTGCTTCTCTCGTGATCTGCAGTCTATTTCAAGGTCACTGGTGCGAAACATTCGTGATGTTAGCTAGTGTGGAGCTTTTCAACTGCTCCTGCTGCTTTGACTTTATAAGGCAGAAATAGCACAAGCCATTAATGACTCAGAAATCCAAGGGCTCACCAAACACAGACATCTCACGGACAACACAAGGACTGGGAGAGATTATGTTCATTCTATTCAAGTGCACGTTCTTATGTATAATCAGCATACTAAGTGGACTGAAAAAGTGGATGTTTGAACAAAATTGAAGCATAAATCTTAGAATTTATTGGTTATTTGGTATGTTCCCCCTTTTGTTGAAATGAGAGCATGCACCTGAGCTGGCATGGACTGCACAACAGTAACAGTGATGCGAGAAACAATGTAAAAATAAAACAGAGTTAACTTAGATTGTCCAGTATTCATTATGAATAGTTAAATATGTGTTGATTCATTTTTGAGAGTTTTAACAAGCAAATGGCACCCATTTGGTGGAATGTCTCATATCTATATAGTTTTAAAAATACATAAATATTTATTAGGTAACACCCTACTATAAGGGGACATGAAAAATCATTCATTCATGCAGTATTTCATGAAAGCGTAATCATTCATTCATACACGTAATACATCGTGAATCATCAGGAATATGCATATAGTGACCATGTCTCATGCATGCCTTCATGAAGGAGCAGTATATGAATTCATGGAGTGATTAAGGTAGAACACGAATGCTAGCATTACTAAGAGCTAAATTTCTTCATGAGCTCAT
The DNA here is from genome assembly GCA_025084515.1 of Ancistrus triradiatus. NCBI lineage: Eukaryota > Metazoa > Chordata > Actinopteri > Siluriformes > Loricariidae > Ancistrus > Ancistrus triradiatus. The sequence goes on along the minus strand of JAJAGP010000346.1, from coordinate 224,982 downwards.
GATGTTTTTGCGGCTCTCAAGTAAAGTGTTGCATTTATTACTGTATAATTGAGTCTTTTTCCTCTTTGAGATCTTCACCTCTGAAATAAATTAACCAGATAATATATCGAATAAAGAAGCCTAATGGACACCGATGAGCAGTCACAGATTGAAATAACAAATAACATGAATATCTGCACATCAAGTCTGGGAATAGATTAGATGGTAAAAGAACATGAGGTTCTCATAAATAGACATGGATTCATGGTAAATGGCAATGTAAAGACCCATCTACTGACAAGGACGAAGTCGTTAATGTTTCAACATCTCTGAAACAGCAGACTGTGTTCCTGTTTTTCTTTTCTAACAATCGATTTGATGGCTATGTACGTGTACACCTGTTTACCTGGGGGAGGTAAATGGCAACAGGATGCCAACTGTGCAAGGAAGGCCAGCTTTGGAGGGAGTGTGATCTCTGGTTAATACTCTTTTGGGCAAAACCCTGGTTCCACAGACATTCAGGTGGATATCAATTTTGCCATGTCATTGCTGACCCAGGTGGTCCATGACAAACATTTTTCTCATCTGTGTATATACTTTATAATACAGAGTACTATTGCCATTTGAATACAGTAAGTGGTAGTGGTGGGGGTTTGCTTGGGTAGTTAGTGCTCTGGGACATTAAGTGGAATGTTGTTACTCAATTCTCCGACACCATCAAGCTGTCACTAATTGAAAGTGATGTACAATATGAAAAGGTCAAATAATTGCAGTTAGCAGTTTCAATATAAGGAATTTAAAACATCAATTATTATTCCATTTTCGCTGAATACTGGCAAATAAGCTTATATCATGTTATTAATAATCAAGCTTATATTAATATTATTTCATAACAATAAAGACAATACAGTTTTTGTGTAAAACCACACTTTCTGTATATTCAAATGAAATTTAAATAAAAAATCCTAAAAACCCAAAGTGGCATTTTGTCAGGAGGTGGTATAACAGTACCCGTCCCCCCTCCCCACCATATATCAGCTAAAGTAACAATTATTTATAAATAACAAGTTTTCCATTTTCCAATTCTTAATAATTAGGTAAAGAAGACTTATCCTCTCAACCCACAAATCCTCAATACCATCCTCACAATTATCCTCACCACTTTTTTCCCCCCCCCCTTTAAAAGTAGTTCAATAAATTACAATAATGAAACCTTAGGATTTATTCAATGCAAAAAACTGATGGTAAAAGGACCTTTATTACCAGTAATTTGTTTAAAAAGAATGATGAGAGTATTTGGCATAAAAGTGGGTCCTTACAATGCTATGTGTTCATTAAAGCATGGAATGAAGGAAGATGGGGAAAAATGATGATAGGCAATTATAATGCCTCCTGGTTGTCAACTGCTACTGTTTACATTCTGTGAGCAACCATTACATAGAAAAGCCAAATAGTGATCTTAAAATCTTAAAACAACAGTGACTGATAAGTCCATTCGTCTGCATCAATTCAGGAACTTTGTGGAGTAAAACAATTTGAGTTATTTCCACCTAACTTGCTGTGAATATTCCTCTTATTATCATCCCTTAAAACCACTGTTAATGAAAGCTTAAAAATTAATTCCAAATTTAAAAAGTACATATCGGGATTTGTTCCTGGTGCTTGAAAGTTTCGTGAACCCTTTAGAATTTTCTATATTTCTTTCTGCATAAATATGAGATAAACAATCATCAGATTTTCACACAAGTCCTGAAAGTAGATAAAGAACCCAGTTAACAATGAAGACAAAATATTATACTTGGTCATTTATTTGTTCAAGGAAAATGTATATTAACAATATTACTGAGTGCAAATGTTTTGTGAACCTCTAAGGATTAAGCAGTTAATTTGAAGGTGAAATAGAGTCCAAGCTGTTTTCAATCAATGGCAATACAATCAGGTGTGAGCGTGGGGGCACCTTTTTATTTAAAAGAACAGGGATCTAATCAAGTCGGCTCTCAGAACATTTTGGACTTGGTATCATGGCCCAAACAATGGAGATTTCTGAGGAGCTCAAAAAAAAGTTGTTGATGCCTCATCAGAACTGGAAAAGGTTACAAACCCATCGCAAGCGTTTGGACTCCACCATCCACAGTCGACAAGATTGTGTAACAAATGAGGAAATTCAGAACATTGTTACCCTCACCCAGGAGTTGGTTCGAAACCAACAAGATCAACTTCAAGAGCAAGGTGTGTAATAGTTAGCGGGTCACAAAGGAACCCACGTTACTTCTAAGCACTGAAGGCCCTCTCTCACATTGGTTAATGTTAATGTTCATGAGTCCACCGTCAGAAGAACGCACTGAACAACAATGGTGCGCATGACAGGGTCAAAGAGAAAGCCACTGCCTCCAAAAGAAATTGCTGCTCGTCTGCCGTTTTCTAAAGATCACGTGGAAAGCCAGAAGGTTATTGGAAAAAAATGTTTTTGTGGTCGGATGAGACCAAAATAGAACTTTTTTGGTTTAAAAGAAGAGTTAGTTTTGGAGAAAGAAAACACTGCATCCCAGCATAAGAACCATAATCCCATCTGTGAAACATGGTGGTTGGTGGTATCATGGTTTGGCCTGTTTTGCTTCTCTTGGCCAGACCTCTTGCCCATCATTGTGGAACAATGATTCTGAATATAATCAGAGAATTCTAAAGGAATGTTCATGACAGTCTGTCATCACCTGAATCTCAAGACGAAGGGTCAATGCAGCAAGACAACGGCCCGAAGCCCACACGCTTTCTCACCAAGAATGGTTAAAGAAGAATAAAAAGTTCATGTTTTTGGATGGCCAAGTCAAACTCCGACCTTAATGTGAGGAAACCCACAACATCCCCAGAGTTGAAGCTGTTCCTTTAATGCAGGACTGGGCCTAAAATTCTCCAAGCCGGTGTGCAGGCTGATTCAACGTTACGGAACATTTCGTTTTGCAGTTTATTTGTCTTGCACGGGGATCACATCAGATTACTTGGGAAAAAAGCAAAGTCAACTATTTTTGCCACTCATCATATGTAATATTGGATCATTTTCTTCAATAATAAATGACCAATATAATATTGTTTTGTCTCACTTTGTTATTAACTACTGGGTTCTCTGAATCTATTTTCAGGACTTTATGCAAATTCTAAAGGGTGCCAACTTCAAGCACCACTGATTAAGTGGGAATAAGGGGAAACAAGGTACCATGTCAAACAATTTACATGGAACTGAAGGACTTCATTTTCCCTTAATTCACATCAAGGGGGGTTTTGAACAATTGTTTAGATTGAATTAAGAGCAATTCTTTTTGTGTTTATTATGGGGCCGCACTGTTGCCTTTAAGAACACCCCAGTGAGCACTGAGGAGACAACCAAACCAGATTAACCACATGTAAACCCAAACAATGTCTACCTTATATAAGGACAAAGCATACATAGGTGGATTGGTTTCCTCCCCCCCAACTCTTTCATATGCCCTATTCCTAATAATGCTTATACATTTTAAACTGCCTGCTTGAAAGGCCTTTTTACAACCGGTACTATTCTTACGCAAGAAAAAACTTAGTGGTAACTTTTGTCTACACAGCTCTGAAACTCCCGTCCGCTTTTTGGTTTGCTTTAATTTCCTTCTCTTAAATTGTCACTGAGATTCGCCATGCCTTTTTTGACTTGTCAACTAAACACAAGAACAACGACAAAGATTATGTGCTGGAAGCTATAGTTTGTGTTTTTTTGTGGACATGAACAGATTTGAATGCCCTTTAGAAGAGTTTTCACCCTCATTCCTCCTCCCCTTTTAGCTGTCTTCCACCTGATATTTTTCTTTAATACATATTTTTAATGTTCTGCCTCACAACCAAGCTCTGATGGTCACCCTATTTTAACATACATCCGAACAACGAGAATTAGAAGAAGCTCCGATTCAATTTTTACGCAGCCTGCACTGTCAGTTGGTCAATTTCAAGTTCGGTGTTGAGGACGGCATTAATAATGTTCTTTTTCATAAACTTTTAGGTGCATGTTTTTTTTTCTGTCTGTAGTATCAGACTCAGTGTGAAAAGGCCTTAACACGTATATAAATACCCCCTCGTGCCACAAAAACAGCTCTGTCCTACGAGATTATGACCCCAACAAGACCTCTGAAGGTGGTCCTGTGGTATCTGGCCAACCAAGACCTTAGCAGCAATCAAGTCCTGTAAGTTTGAGTGGGACACATGACCAAAATGGTGTTGACTTCTCTGGGCATTGGAGGCCATCTGGGAAGACGAACTTGTATTGTGTCAGACCATCATTATTCCTGATCTTTTTTGGAAGAAACAGACACTGCCCTCTGGACCAAAGATGAAAGGACCCTCCAGACTATCCAAAAGCCAGGCTCTGGGTGATGTATGGGGTTTGGGTAGTGTTGTCCATGATACCAAAATTTGACTTTGACTATGATACTGCCCCGAAATTTTCTTGATACCGATACTGAAACGATACTATACAAAAACCAAACATCAGGAAAGTAATGGAATGAAGAGATGATGAACTTGGAGCTTTTCAAAAAAACTTAAACTTCTTTTTTCGAACAATAAAAAAATCTCAGAAAGAAATTGCCAATTAAAATGTAATTTATACGATTAATAAAGTGATTACTGAAAATAAACTGAGTAGCAATGTTGAGTTTGTGGCATTTCTTTGACAGGTTAGTTAACTTTGTATTTGCAGTCGGATCTCACTGCATAAATAGTTTCTACTGAGTGCATTTTCTAGCTACAGAAATAATTATTGACAAAAATGTACATGCCATAATTACCATTACCAATACTGCCGAGTCTCCTGAGTTGAATAAATATGAACTGATTATATTCATAATTGGTATTGATGATCCATTTGTGATTGTGAATGCCCAATTTTTAGCAGTTTGAAAGTTATGGTACACTTAACATTACCAGTGTGAACGTATATAAGATGTTTGTAAGTAAATTATAAAGATAAAGAAAGCTAAACAGTTATTGTTGCCCTTACCTTCTTCATCAAAGTCAGATGGTTAATAAGATCGCTTGCCATGTAATGGATCTCACTCATCTGATTTATATTTGAGGACATGAGCATCATTAAATTCACTAATCTGCAGCTCTGTGAGCTCTTAGTACAAGTAGGTTGGAAGTGTTGCCTCCCTCGGTCACTGTAGGTTTAGAACATCTTTTGCTGACTGTTTTTTTTGTGTTCATGGGCTTAAAGTAATTCCATATTTCACTTCTTGTGTGTACCTTCTCTACAAGCCATGGACAGTCTGCAAAGGTGCTGGAATCCGCAGCCATTAACACTGCTCTTTTTTGTCTTCTAATTCACTGTGTTTACCTGCAGGGAGAGGAAGCAGAGTGGTATCCCATGGTACTGAGTGGTACCTCGTGGTATCGATGGAACTGCAGAAATTAAGTTGATTTCTTAAAGTACTAATAAAATGAGATTTATAATGGCAAGTTATCGTAATACTTTTCTAGTATCGGTATATCGCGCAACTCTGGGGTTGGGTCATTTACACTGTGATGGCAGCATTAACGCAGAAAAGTACATTGAGATTTTAGAGTAACATAAGCTGCCTTCAAGATGACATCTTTTCCAGGGAAATCCATGCATTTTTTAACAAGACAATGCAAATTACAAAGGCATGAATAGGCTACTGGTACTGGACTGGCCTGATCTGTCCATAATAGACAATGTGTGGATAATTTAAAAATGAAAAATGCGATAGAGTTCCCCATAATGTTGCACACTTTAAGATGTGTTTGGAGGAAGAATGGGGCAAAATAACACCTGAAACACTTCACCATTTGTATCCATGGTGCCAAAAGTGTTGTGAGAAGAAATGGCAACATTACAAGGTTGTAAGTGATTTACCTTACCAACTTTTTATTTGAATATGATGCAGGCCTGAACTTCAGAAATGGATGTATATTTAAAAATATGAAAAGAAGTTGACCAGGCAAAACATCAAATATATTAGGCTCATACTGCCTGTAATGAAATAAATTTCAAAAGAAATGTAGAAGCACTGCATTTCTTTCTTTCAATTTCCTTTTTTTTTTCAATTTCTGATATAACAGCTTTTGATAGAGACTAAAGGTTCTGTGAAAACCTTCTATAAAACTTCTTTTATACACAACTTCCACAATAATATAAGACATCTAAATTCTCATATACCCACACACTGAGATACAGTAACTTGCATTTGTTGCCTAGACACGCGCTTGTTATACGTCATACTGAGCCTGTGATCAAGCGGGTACATGAACCCTGGTGCCCTTTGGATTCCTTCCTAGTGGCCCAGTGTTTCATGATCAAACTCATCTCAAGCCCATTGGGATAAGTGCTTATGAAGATAAATGAATGAAAGTGTGTGTTAGCTCGCAAATCTATGTGCAGGTAATATCCATCAGCAGTGGGAATTTTTGCCGCATGTTGTGTTTTGCTGCCTGTTTAAGGACACCAGTGGTCCTGGTAGGCGCTGCCTGCCTGGATCGTTTACTAATTGACCCTGTGTTTGAATACATTTTAATATTTTAAACTTGATTGGTCCATAATCCTGCTAAAGTGTTTTATAATGCAGGCAGCAGTTTTTTTAATGGCTGGTCTCCAATGTGATATTGAGCCATCCCTTATTATGATTTTGTCTCATTTTTGAAATGATAGCCAAGAGGAAAGCAAGGGACATCTGCAATGGAGGAAATTAAGAAAGTGCAGTAAGACACTGTTCCTACAGACAAAATTAAGCCAAAAGTGAATTTTTGCATTTCATACTTTCTGTAAGTCATATTGTTTTCCAAGAACAATTATTATATAAGATTTTTAATTCTATAAAAAAAACATACTTATGTTATTCGGCACCTGCAATTATGGCAGAGCAATGTGGAAACGTATTTCATGGTGATTCCAGTATCACTGTTGTAGCAGACAGCTTGAAACCTACGTAATAATGTCATGCTTACAGCTTACCCTCCAAGTCTCTCATGGGGAGGAAGAGTATGATGATGTTTAAAGAGAAAGAATGGACTCAGAGTAAGGCTCTATTCTAGGTTCTGGCCTTCCTCTAATGACTTCCCAGTGACCGACCCTCAGAATGTACCACACTAAATGGGAAAACTGATCTAAAACTCTTATACACAGATTTAGACAAGTGGGGTGAGGCACCGTTGACTTTATGGTGCTATTTCCATTCTGACACGGAAAATTAAAAGTACAAACATTACTTACAATGGCCATGTAACAAACGTAAACTGGTGCAAAAGTCTTGGGCCACCATTCGATTTGGTTTTTTTTTAGAAATGGTATAATGACATATACATATTTGTTGGCAAGTGACAAACAAAATTTCTTCTAGCTTTGAAATTTGTCATTTCCATAATACACTCTTTTTCTCAAATCTTTGTGAGCTTTATCATATCTTAGCCTTTCCTTCTATGCTGCTCCTCTTGAAAAAATGGTTTCTTCTTTCATTTCTTGCTGATGCCTTCCAAGCTGCCTTGCCAGATGCCCTGTCCCTGTTGCTCAGTGTAAGGTGAGGCAAACGTACATTCTTGCCACGGTTAACAATGTAGAAGCAGTTTTTTCTGATTTGTTTTTCAGTTTTTTAATATGGCCAAACAATTTCCTTGTATTTTCTGGTATATTAAAGAAAGAGAAATAACAGTGGTAGCCTCGGTTTTCGACCACCTCCAACGCATCTAATTTGGTTCTCAACCATTTTGACTATCAAACTTGTCTTGGTCCTCATTGGGTTGCTTCAGTACTCAGAGCCTTGCTTTAAACTTGTATGAGTCAAGCCACAGCCACGCGACTATTTTTCAGACAAAACTCGATCAGAGTCATGATTTGGTTTTATATTCAACATTGGGCTCAGATTCACAATCGATCTGCACTTTGTTTTATTGTGTTTTTTCCTATTAGTTTTACATCTACAATACGGTATTCCTTTCGTGCAAAGTCTCCATGGGTCCAAAAGTTTAGTTTATAGATCCAACCAAAGCAAAACAAGAACTGAATGCTCAGAGTCAGGCTGCAGGTTTTTTTTAGGTAACCAATAACGATAATTGTTTTTGGTGCACTTTCATCCATTACTCACTAAATTACATGAGAGTTTCAACACTTTACTATAAAATTTTTTTTTTATAAAATTTTTTTTTTTTTTTTTTTTTTTTTTTTTTTTTTTTTTTAAAGCCCTGTGGTTCGGTGGTAGCATCGCCGCCTCACACAAGAAGGTCCTCTGGGTTCAATCCCAGAGTGAAGCGGCCCTTGTCCCTTTCTGTGGTGAGTTTGGCAATGTCCCTCCCCGTGTCTGCGAGGTTTACTCCAGGCACTCCGGTTTCCTCCCACTTCCAAAGACATGGCAAGTTAGGGTAATTGATTAACACTAAATTTTGCCTGGGTTGAGTGTGGTCTCCGGCTGGAGTATTCTCGGTCGCATCTAAGGCAGTGTGGCGGACCCCGCATTCCGCGGGACAAGCGCAGGAAATGATGATAATTATAATAAAGCTTGTGTTAATATTTTGGCCAACTGTAGTTTTAAAATGTTTCATTCATTCCTTCAATCATTTTTTCTTGAATTTGATCCTGGACAGGGTTAACGGGCAAGAGCCGTGCGTACTGGCACATATTGCGCAAGTCATAACACACCCTAACATGGGAACCAGTCCATCGTAGTGTATAAGTGTTTTAAACAATTAGCTACACTTACATACTCTCCATCTACAGGTGCCATAATGTTAGTGACAGTTTATTTAAGGTGGTGTCCAGAAAATGCGAATAACAACCCAACTTCAGTCCCCGTTTTCCCTCCGCGTGATACACCACACGCTCAGTCTGAACATTTAACTTATTAATAAATTTTTTGGAACTAACTATTCTAAAACATTTTGATGAATAATCCAGCTTATAAACATGGAGCATTTTTTCATTGCTTGGGTTTATAAATTCTGACATTTTAAGAATTGTGTTCTTTCAATTTTGGCAACATTTTTTAAGGCAAGCTGTTTCTTGCTCAGCATGACAATGTTTCCCATTATTTTGTTCTGGAATTCACAACAAACTGGTAAATAGATACAACGTAAACCTAGAACCAACCTCACTATACCTGGGCTGAATGAAAAAAATACCTGCAACTGTAACCAAATAGAGTGAAAAACATCCACAATGAAGATGAGACTTGCTATCACCTCAGGTGAGAGAGGTAACCTCCATATTATATAAAGTGTTGTTGACACATGAATGGTCCAATAGATTTTTGATAAAGTTTCTATAGGCACCTCTATGATGTTTTGATCCTAAGTCAGTCCTGGCTGCAGAGTCAATCACATGTTTTATTCATGTGCTCAATTCAAATATGTTCTTAGTTTCATTATCTCCATAGTAAAATCTAATTCACTCCCTTATGTACCTTTGTTGTCTTAAAGGAAAGAGTGTGATGCCTGATATGCCTGATACTTGCAAAAGCTGTTGCCTATTTATCAATCACAACAATTTGTATAATAACAGATATCACAAAGAATTAATTGACTTTTGGCCCATGGTCCACTATATAAAAGTAATAAAGTGCTCTGGACCTCAACAATCAGAATCCTCGTTTTTTACTTAATGCTAAGGATCAATAATAAATGAACATGATGCTCATTTTCTGGAATAATGGTTGGATGGGATTGATGGGTGGACAGATGGTTAAGTTGTTTGGCTTTAGAGTTTAATTGATGGTTGGATGGATGACTGGATGGATGGAATGTTAAGCTGTTAGGATGCATGGATAAATGGGTGCTGGCAGGATTGATGAATGGATGGTTGGATTTATTTTTGGCTGTCAGGGTGAGGAGATATTTAGGGATACATGATGCTTGACTGTCTGGATAAATGGTCAGATGGAGGAATGGATGGATGAATGAAATGCCTGGCTGTTGGCATGGTTGACTGGATGGGTGATTGATGTGGTGCTTGGATATATGGATGTAACGTTCAGAAATTGGGTAAAATGGATGGATGGAGGTTATGGTCAGGTGTTGGGTTACATGGATGGATGGATAGATGGATGGATGGATAGATGGATGGTTGGCCCGGATATCTCAGTGGGCAGATGGATGTAAATTTTGAATGAATGTGATGTTCGGATAAATGAATAAAGAGCTAGATGGAGGATGGTTGGATGGATGGATGAATGGAAGAATGGATGGATAGCAAAACCAAAATAAGCTACACCTTCTTTAAAATAGGTCTTACTGCAGGTGGTTCATTGTCAGAATGCTACATTGTGCTTCACTCTGGCAAGTCACAAAACATTACTTTTTATCACTTGTCCTGTCAATCCTTGTCTCATCTAAAGACCTTGATTAGTGAATAGAATGGGCTATTAGCATATCAAATCACACTGTGTGTGTATGTCAGTGTGTCAGGGACATCTGGTTCCTGCAAGTCTTTGCCCAAGGCATGACGTGTCGCATTTCTCTACTCTATGCGGGTAGACTCAGCCTGACATGCTTCACTGGTCCTGGTAATTATTTCTCGTCTCCTCTGTCTTACTATTTCTCTCAGCCTCTCAAAATGTATGTTACAGGTGCTGCTTCCTTTCTCTATCCCAGGAGTAGTACTTCTAATGTGGACTTGAGCTTAACATAGATCAGATAACACCTTCCAAAGAGGAAACAAAAGAATTAGATGGAATGTCACTGTCTTATCACTCTCAGTCACCTGTGTGTTTGTTGTACACACAAACTTGATAAGGACAGCAACAGTATACAGAACTGGAGAGGGAGCTGGAAAGAAATGAGTTGATCAGAAGACCAGCTTTGGTGTTTACCATTTGGATTGTTTTTATAAAGAGGTTATTATACATGATTAACATAAATGTATTGATTAAATAACCTGTTTTGTCTGAGATCAAACAAACAATTATGAATTTTGCTATATTTTCTATTTCTAGTTATGTATCATGTACAGTGAATCTTGAAAGTTTGTGAACCCTTTAGAATTTTCTATATTTCTGCATAAATATGACCTAAAACATCATCAGATTTTCACACAAGTCCTAAAAGTAGATAAAGAGACACCAGATAAATAAATGAGACAAATATTATACTTGGTCATTTATTTATTGAGTAAAATGATCCAATATTACACAATAGTGAGTGGCAAAAGTATGTGAACCTTTGCTTTCAGTATGCTTTCAGTATTCTTCCAATAGCCTTCTGGCTTGTCCACATGATCTTTAGCAAACTGCAGACGAGCAGCAATGTTCTTTTTGGAGAGCAGAGGCCTTTCTCCTTGCAGACGCGCTATCACCCCATTTGTTGTTCAGTGTTCTTCTGATGGTGGACTCATGAACATTAACATTAGTCAGATGTGAGAGAGGCCTTCAGTTGCTTAGAAGCTACCCTGGGGTCCTTTGTTGACCTCCAGCCAACTAGTACATGCCTTACTCTTGGAATGATCTTTGTTGGTTGACCCGTCCTGTGGATGGTGACAGTGTCTTTGAATTTCCTCCATTTGCACACAATCTGTCTGACTGTCTTAACCCATCTTTAGAGATGGTTTTTGCAACCTTTGCCTCGCTGATGAGCATCATCATCTCTTTTCTTGAGGTCCTCAAAAACTCCTTTGTTGGTGCCATGATACACTTCCACAAATGTGGTGTGTGAGAGGAGACTTTTATAGATCCCTGTTCTTTAAATAACATGTGCCCACTCACACCTGATTGTCCATCCCACTGTTGCAAACCCTGACTCTAATTTCACCTTCAAATTACCTGCTAATCCTAGAGGTTCAAGATACTTTTTGCCACTCACTAATATGGTAATATTGGATTCTTTTTCTCAAATAAATAAATGACCAAGTATAATTTTTTTCTCATTTGTTTAACAACTGGGTTCTCTTTTATCTACTTTTAGGACTGGTGTGAAAATCTGATGATGTTTTAGTCATATTCAAATTCAAAGGTTTTCACAAACTGTCAAGCACCATTTTATAAGGCAAGTATGTTGCAGGAAGTTACTGCATGAATTATGGTGTGCAATGAAGTGCCAATTTTACTGGATCATAATACTAATGGCACTCCTGTGAGCATCAAAATATTCTCTTCAGGTTTCAGATCTGGAGTGATGGACTTCCAATCTACTTCTTGGTGGTCTTCACAGTGTGAAAAGGAGCACTGTCTTCTTGAAAAATAAGTCAGTCGTCTTTAGAAAAAAATTCAACTGTGGGAAACAAGTCTTTCTGCAATATTTTCCGAAGGCCAAAACTTCAATCTGTCCTTGACGTTTATTTTAGACATTAATGTCTTTTTAACAGATCTTCTAGACACAAAACATGCATTAAGCAACCTTCTGGTGATTTTTCTTTTTCTCAAAAGAGTGTTCTTTTCTTCTCAGAGGAGGTCTTGAATTCTGCTGACAGGATTTGAAGGCTTTTTTCCTGTCTTTGTGAACTGCAAATTTCAGCAGGTGCTCATTTCTGCTTGAAGAGGTTTTGGGCCTTCCAGATTCTTTCTTTCTGGTCAATGTTGTTGTTCCACAACATTGACCTATTCTCTTGATATATTATAATGGAATAGGGATTTGCTGTGCCTTTAGGGTCTTGTAAATTTCAGAATAGCTATAGTTGGCCAGACAAAGACGATCTGTGTGGTTTCTAACAGCAAACCCTGCATGATGACTCGTGCCCAACTGAAGCAAGCTTTTAATGTGAGGAAACCCACCAACATCATAGAGTTGAAGCTGTTCTTTATGCAGTAATGGAGTTATGCAGTTACAGGATACCTTTAGCTGCAGTTATTGCTGCACAAGGGGGTCACACCAGATACTGAAATCAAAGGTTCACATACTTTTGCCACTCACTAATATGTAATATTGGATCATTTTCCTCAATAAATAAATGGCCAAGTATAATGTTTTTGTCTCATTTGTATAACTGGGTTCTCTTTATCTGCTTTTAGGACTTGATGACGTTTTAGGTCATATTTATGCAGAAATATAGAAAATTCTAAAGGATTCACAAACCACAAACTTTCAAGCACCTGTGTATGAGGAGCTAATCAGGAGGTTACGTTTCATTGTCAGTATTCTGACTTGAAGGCAATCATGCACTGAATCATGCATTCTAGTTGAGGTTGTACTTTACATTAGTTATATTGGTACTTTATTAATCATTATGTTAGCTGCATATTGTTGGTTTCACATTAAACATTAGAAGATTGTTTCCTAATTTTAACACTAAATTGCAAATGATATGTCTGTTTTTCATTTGATTCATGCTGGCAGCCATAATGAAACATGAGTTGCCACAGTACTGGGTTTGACTGGAAAAATCAGGGCTGTCAAGAGAGCTCCCAAAGGCTGCTTTACATGGACGTCACTAGAGATTTATGGATGGGGAGCTAAACCTTTACGAGGAGCTTCTGGGGAAATGCTCCCAGGAGAAATGTTTTTTAAAATGGCCCAAAAATGTCTGGATTTTAGGAGTAGCAATTTTTTTAACATTTGTTCAGATTGGCACACAGTACATGTATAGTAAATATTTATATTAGGCACAGATCAAATCTGTAATCATTTAAATCAATTCATTTACAGACACAGGTCAAACAGAAGACAAATTGCCTTCTTCTGTCTTACATATTTGAAAAATATTCAAAAAAGACTCATGTTTTATGTGCCTGAAAGCATGACAAATATCATTTCATTTGTAATGAGTTTAACAAGGGGTTAATAAACATTTAAGGGCATTGTACCATTCCAGAGCATGATTGTCCCCCTTCCAACTCCTCCATTGGCCTGTGCTTACATTGTTCTTAAATGTTCTGTGCACGGGCATGCGTATATCTTCACGATACTGTTTGTGCTGGAGAAGTCGCATTTGAAAAGCTTGTTCAGTCAGAATGTGGTAAAAGTACAGTTTTTAATATTATTTAAAAATTTGTCCACAATGTCTAACATGAATGCAAAGTTAGTATATGCAGTTTTATTTTTAAAATTGCGAAGCAGCAGATTTTTGACATATTCCTATTGTGAAACATTGATGTTATATATACACTGGACCAAAGTCAAAGAAAAAAATTCAGTTAGATGAGACATCTATCAAAACATCAGCCATTAGGGTGCCAATTCTAGTCTCAACCCAAATTCCTTTTCATTTTAGTGTAAAGTTAAAATATCATCTTGCAGAACAAAGAGTGTGTACACGTGCACTTAATAATCTCTATTTCTGCAGTTAACCGAGTATTCAAGTGGTCATGTAAACAGCATACTCCAATTTCCCAGATCGGATTAAGGGCTTATATCGGAGTATGGAATCCGATAAAGACAGCTGGATTCAACTCAGTAATCACATTTCTCGGCACATGTACCCTGTTCCTCTGATTTCAATCTGTTTTCTCTGTCAGCAAGTGTAACCTGACACGGTTGCCAGGTCCATTTATTCTAAGTGACTTGGTTTCTTTTGGGCTTGTTTCCATAGACCTTGTGGATTTATTTCTCACGGAGTCTGGCATTAAACGTAGCACAGAGTAAAGGTAGTGAAATGCTACCAAACACTTTTGTGGAGACTCAGAAATGCAGTATATGCTCGTGAAAATTAAGAATTTAATTATTTAACTAAAAAAAGTTTGAAGTTTGCATCACATCCTTCTGTGAGATTATTGGCAGGTTGCAAAGTAGAAAACTTTATTGCCTGAGCTATGTAAAGCCAGAGGTTTCCCATTATCTGATTATTCATGTGCATGTAAACTCTTTGATTGGATTACTGACAAAATTTGATTTTCTGCAGTTATTGTATTATTAAGTACATGTAAATTCCCTCAGTAACTGTAACTGGTGGCTTAATCACCTCAATAATGTGTCAGTTAAATAGAATGCAAATTATGTTCCAGCATCCATAAATGTTTTTTTTAACTACTGCAGCTTTATTTGGTGTTTGGGAAGTCCTGATGTTTTTCCACAACATCTGTTTATTTAATGTCAGATTAGTATCAGTGAATATTCGTGACAGGAGTAAAATTGTAATGATAAAATTATAACTAGTGAATTATACACTGGGCCAGTTTAGCCTATTGAATGTGGGAGGAAACCGGAGTACCTGGAGAAAACCTACACGGACATGGGGAGGAGATGTAAACTCCACACAGGCAAAGTCCAGGGTCAGGATCCAACTGGGATCTCTGGAGCTGTGCAGCGACCTTGCTTAACCCCATGCACCACCTTGTCACCTCACCCTGAATGATAAATTGCTTCTGTGTCTCTTGGTTGCTCAGTATTGCATTGAATGTCTTCATTAGACCATTTCCAGCAGATATTTATTTATTGTATGGTCATATCAGCATCAGTAACTATATTCAGGACAGGACCATGGTTTTAACTGTACACTCACACTGGGGCAATTTATAAAGACCAAGTAAGCTAGAGGTGTTTCTTTTGAATGCAGGAGGAGACCATTCTTTCTTAGTAACCATTTTTAGTGGAGGCACTGACCACAGGACAGGAATAGACCCTGGACAGGGTGCCAGTCTGTGGTTGGGCTTCACTCACTCACTCACACTTATGGTGAATATTGAGTATACAATCAATCTACTGGTCTGTTTTTTGGAAGGTGAGCAGAAACAGGAGCTGAAATGTGGAGAATATATCAGTCTGCACAAAGACAATAACCAGGACTTAGGATTCGGAAGCTGTACCAAACAAACACAGCTTTGCCACCTTAACTCACCCCCTGTGTAAACGTATTCATTACCTCTTTAGAGAATTAATTAGTAATTTGTAACCATCTGAGTTTTGAAATAACTAACTACTGCTTATAATAATGCTTTAACTTGTTACAATGATGAAATATTTGTGTAGTAAAATTATACAAGTAAGAAAATCTTCACTGAGTTAAAGCAATTTGTCTCCAACACAGATATGAATTTATGATTTGACATCTGCCACAGCTTGAATCATTTCAGCTGTCATTCCAGCCTGTATTAATATGACAAGAGCCTCTTTTCCCTGCAGGAAGCCCCAGAATAGGTAAAAAGATGTAAATGTTGATGACAGTCAGTAAGCAATGATTGTCCACATCATCCTACTGACAAACATTCATTTTTGGCAACAGCCGCCAAAGTAATCAGGAATCTGCTCTGTGGTTCATTACGGGAATGCAGAATAGCTTGACTTGACTGACAGCTGTTAGTGCTGAACCCTTAGCCAAAAATGAACCCTACCAATATATTTGTTGAAGGGTTTAGATGAATGCTGGGCAAATTTCCACTCTCCGCCCCCTTTTGTTCTCGCTCACATATAAAGATATTCTCAATAGAATCACAGCTACAGTAGCCTGCAATGCACAGATAAAATTTAGCACAATGCGGCCTCATACAGACACAGGAACCAATGTTTCAGACAAATGGATTTGTTTTCATAAAGACTACGAGGTAGATTAGCGCTGTCAGGCTCGGTTTTAGAATTGTTTCTTCTGAAAGGCATTATAAATGTGGATTTAGAAGATAATTTCACACTTTCATATGAATCCACAGAGAAAGATCTCTCTGGTCCATGACAGCCAAATGAATTGATGGTCGGGGAAAAATATTATTATCCTCTCTTGTTCTTTGGCACTGTCAGGCATGTTTATATATTCTTACTGAGGATGCCACTTCTAAGTTTTAGTTTCTTTTATCTTCGCAGAAAAAAGCTATTGTAATGAAATATCAGTTGCTGGCCTTGAAACGCTAGAGCTGCCTAAGCTGCCAGTGCAAATTAATGAGTAGGTTGAGCAACTAATATTGACTTGAATTGAATTACAATGTTCAGTTCTTAATCTTTAAGATAGTGTTGCCTAAAGCTGCTTGATATCATTTCTAAGTAAAAGATTGTGTTGAAGACTTTTTTCTTTAGCCAATATCTCTCTGATTTACAGTACACTGTATATTTGTCTTGTGTACTCTTGGAAGGGGTGTGTGTGTGTGTGTGTGTGTGTGTGTGTGTGTGTGTGTGTGTGTGTGTGTGTGTGTGTTTCTGAGCATTTCAGACAGAGTGTGACATGTCAGAACAGCTCTGCCTGACCCAGATAGATGACACTTCCCAGCCTTCTTGCTTTCTCCGTCTCTCCTTTTCTCCCAAGGGTCCATTCTCTTGTTTCTAGCTCTCGCTTTAGACTTCTCTATGGAGCAGACAGCAGCAGAGACTGAGAAAAAAAAAACATTGAGCTCATGCTTTATATTCCATGAGCTTTTATTAGTAAATGCATTGTTCCATAATCCCACAAAGCAGAAGCAGCTCATTATAGTAACTGAAAGAGTTTGTGAAGTTTAGGGATTCTTGTTTATTTCTACACTGACCCTTTACATATTAATCAAATTTACATTTACAGCATTTAGCAGTCACCCTTATCCAGAGCGACTTACAATTGATACAATCCAAGCAGTTGTGGGTTACTCAAGGACCCAACTGTGGCAGCTTGGCAGAGGTGGGATTTGAACCCTGGACCTTCTGGTCCATAGTCCAGTACCTTACCCGCTAGGCTACCACAGTCCCACACGCACTCATTTTGTGCAATGTACTAAAAATCTAATGCTCATATGGATGAAAGTCTGTATTCACAATGGGACTGTTCAAGCCATATATAGGGAAATGAATTTAAGAAATACTATAAATGTGGCATTTTGTAGCAAATAATTTTGCCCTCACTTATCCTGTGGGTTCGAGCCTCCTTTGAAATCTCAGAATTCAAAGGACACAGGTGAACATGTACCCTGAACAGGGTGCCAGTCCACTACAGGGCTGAGTAGGGGTTGTTGCAGTTCCCTCCACCAGGCCCCCCCCCCCCCCCCAATCAGATGCAGTCATTCATGCCAGGCCAAAAGGCAACACCATGACTTGAACCCAGCCCACTATGGCAGGATAGCAAATTTGTGAAAGAGGCCCCTCTAAACTGTGCTCCAGGAACTGTGAGCTGAGCCCTGGGACCTGATCATACCTAATATAAAGTAGAATTAAGAATCTAAAATGAGTATCTATGACTGTATGCAACATGGAGCAGTGGCATTTATACCCTTTATAGTGCACATCAGATAGGAAGCCATTTTGGCTTACCCACAGCGATACTTAAATATTTTAGAATGACATAACGAGTCCTTGTATCTTTCTCATTTTGATTGGCTGAAAGTCCAAACTAAAAACTAAAATCATTGGAAGCTACACTTAACTGCCATCTGCTCCATTTTGGCAGTCTAGTACAGCACATGGTACAGAAAGTACTTTAAATGCTAGATCAATGGCTGAGCATTCTAGATTTTATTGCTGTATGCTCACCGATCACTTTATTAGACACACCTTCTTGTTTCTGCACTCATTGTCCATTTGTTCAGTTCCACTTACCATCCAGAAGCACTTTGTAGTTCTACAATTACAGACTGTAGTCCTTCTGTTCCTCCACATACATTGTCATTGCCCTTTACTCTGCTCAAAATCCCCACAGGACCTCCACAGATCAGGTACTATTTGGGTGGTGGATCATTGTCAGCCCTGCAGTGACACTGATGTGGTGGTGGTGTGTTAGCGTGTGTTTTGCTGGTACAAATGGATCACATACAGCAGGGCTGCTGGATTTTTTAAACACTGTGTTTACTCACTGTGCATTCTATTAGACACATCTACCATATTGCTCCACCTAGTAGATGTAAAGTCAGAAACAGTAGCTCATCTGTTGCTGCACAGTTTGTGTTAATCATCCTCTATACTTTCATCAGTGCTCACAAAATACTGACTACAGGATACTGGTAGACTGGATATTTTTGGTTAGGTGTTTATAATCTCCAAAAGCACTGCTGTGTATGATCCTCTCATACCAGCACAGTACACATTAATACACCACCACAACATCACTGAAAATGATCCACCACCCAAAGAGTATCAGAACGGTGGTGGTCCTGACCAGTATATATAGACCAGAGTAAAGGGAACAAACTACATATGTAGAGAAACAGATGGTATATGGTAATGGAACTGATAAAATGGACAATGAGTTTCTCACAGCTTGATGATTCAAACTGAGTGACCGATAACTTTGCTGTATGCCTTATTCTTTATCAGTAACAGCATAGTTAAGTGCTCACTTTGATTAATTAAAACATTCTGTACCGGAATCTGCGCTGTTATGTGTGACATTACAACTATAATAAAGCTAATGTATATAATAATAATAAGGAGAATAACCATGCATGTGATCAAACGTTGCTCAAATAGATGTTATGCAGCACTTACCAGTATTTGTAAAGGACAAAGTCTGTGACCAATTGTATAAGGAGTAACCCTTCGGTCTCTGTTGAGAGAGGTGGGGTGAAGGACAGAGGAATCTCAAAGGCTTTCAGTCTGAGAAGGTGTGAAGAGCATATGAAAAACTCATTCTGTGTCAATGGTTTTAAAATATACTGACTGGACAAATTAGTCACCTGTGACAGAAACATATCTAATAGCGTAATACCTCAAAAAAAAAATTCGTTGGATGATTGTATGCTTCATTACACCTGCAAATTCAGCTACTTCCTTAATACTATGGCCTTTGGAACATCCAAAAGCAATCCCTTCTTTTTCCCAATCATTAACATCTGCTTTTGCGACCCATTTTCCACACATCAAACGAGACATTTACTGCACTGTACCACCTCTTCTCAATCTATGAATCCCATCACACACCACAAAGCTATTTATAGCCCCATCATCCTCGTGCAATGCCATCTGCAGGAGCCTTACTACCACTATTTCTTTGTCCGGGGAGTATATTTTCCCTCCAAGTTGATGCTTCCTCTATACAACATCCACCACAAGGAATGAGGGCAACAGGCGAGCCAGTAATTCTGTACAGCTAGTGGTTAACTTCTTTCTATTCAACTGCAAGCAGCTAAGAGAATATGCCTGAATTGAGAAACATGATACACTCCTCATATCCATCTACCATTTTTGCTAGCGCTTTGATCTAGCAGCAGGGAGATAAACCAAGACACGACCAATTGTGTCAGGCCAGAGGCATCACAGAGTCTCTAGCTAGGATATAAGACCTCGGCGCCACCCAGGCACTGCAAAATCCACAATTTATTGCATATACTCTCAAAATCACATAGCTAGTCCATTATGATTCACACACTCACTGATTCATTCACACTCACTTATATCTAGGGGCACGAAGTGGCATATTGTTAGGCGTTGTAAGGAAAACAAGAGTACATGAAGGAAACCCACATGGACACAAAGAGAAAATGCCAGCATCCGACAGTGTTGAGGACTGAACATGGATCCCAGTAGCTAAGTGGCAAAGGTACTATCTGCTGAGCTCCCATGCCAGCTTTCCAATAAATAAATATAGAAGTATATGGAGGCCCAAAGGGACAACCCCTGTCATTAAACATTTGGGCAAGGATGGAAATGGGGGGCTCCTAAATAGCGCATACAGTGGTACCTCGGTTCTCGACCACACTGAAACTCATCAAATTCGGTTCTTGGCACATTTTGACCAGAAAATTTGTCTCGGTTCTTGTATGCTCGGTACTCGTCGCACTTGCTTAAACTTGTATGAGTCAAGCCACGTGAGTCATTTCAGTCGAAGCTTCATTCACGATTCATGATTCACGATTCAGTAGACAGTGATTCAGTGATTCAGATTCACAATATCCATTGCTGAGTGAAGCTCTCTGCTGTTTTCATCGTGTTTTTCTTTATTTTTACATCTACAGTACTGTTCTCTCAGTATTGCAATCTGCAAATAAGTCAAGGATCCTAAAAAGGGTTGTATTGATTGCCAGCTGAAAGAAAAACAGGAGTTGAATGCTCCAGAACACACACAGACTGCAGTTAGCATTAGCAGCTATGCTAGCGCCTGGAGTTTATCAATAGAGTAAGTGTTTTGCTTTCACATTTCACTTTCAATCCATTACTCACTAAATTACACAAGATTTTTCAACACTTTATTATAAAATAAGCTTTGTGTTAATGATTTTGGCCAATTGTAGATTAATGTAAGTGTTTTAAATGTTTACTTACTTAACTTCCTCAACTATGTATGTATATATATATATATATATATATATATATATATATATATATCTATATATATATATATATATATATATTATATATATATATATGTGTGTGTGTGTGTGTGTGTGTTGTGTGCTCTACCAAACACTTGTTAAATTCCTTGGGTTCATGTTACATTTAACTTATGATGAATTTGTCGGAGCATATCCCCATCATAAATCAGGGAGCACCTGTACAATACAACTCCATTAATGCAGATAATACCTTATACAGTGTGGATTTTCTGGTTGTCTGGAACAGATTAATTCAATGTACATTATTCCTTATGGGAAAATTTGCTCAGTACTCGTTGTTTTCGGCTCTCGACATGCCTTCTGGAATGAATTAACATCAGGAACCGAGGTACCACTGTATACAGCCTTATGGTTTGAACATCTCTGGTCAAATTGTTTTATTATTTTAAAAAATCACTTCCAAGTCACTTAATGAAGGAATGGAATATGTCAGACAAATGCATGTAAAAGGAAATGTGGTCTGACCTTTCATTCAGGAACAGGATTTTATTCCACTGTCCGGGTTGCATCTCTCCTGCTCCCTCTCCGTGTTTAACCTTGTCATGATGTATGTCCTCCATCAGATCAGCAGGGGATCCACTGCTGAAAGTTGTTTTTCTACCAAGGTCATCATTTGGATGACACCAAATGTCCATTATGCTACATTCTTTTGTCTTGATGGACATGACAGGAAGAAACAGACATATACAGTGTGAAAAAGTGTTTGCCCCCTTCCTGATTTCCTATTTTTTTGCATGTTTGTCACACTTAAGTGTTTTGGAACATCAAATCAATTTAAATATCAGTAAAAGACAACCCAATTTAAATTAAGGTGTTTATTATTAAGAGAGAAAGAAATCCAAACCTACATGGCCCTGTGTGAAAAAGTGATAACCCCCCTCCCCCCTGTTAAAACGTAACTCAACTATGGTTTATCACACCTGAGTTCACTGTCTCTAGCCACACCCAGGCCTGATTATTACCACACCTGTTCTCAATCAGGACATCACTTAAAAAGGACCTGCCTGACAAAGTGAAGTGCACAAAAAGATCCTTAAAAGCTAGACATCATGCTGAGATCCAAAGAAAATCAGGAACAATTGAGAAAGAAACTATTTGAGATCTATCAGTCTGGAAAGGGTTATAAAGCCATTTCTAATGCTCTGGGACTCCAGCAAACCACAGTGAGAGCCATTATCCACAAATGGCAAAGACATGGAACAGTGGTGAACCTTCCTAGGAGTGGCCGGCTGACCAAAAACACCTCAAGAGCGCAGGGGCAACTCATCCAAGAGGTCACAAAAGACCCCACAACAACATCAAAAGAACTGCAGGTCTCACTTGCCTCAGTTAAGGTCAGTATTCATGCCTCCACCATAAGAAAGAGACTGGGCAAAAATGGCCTGCATGGCAGAGTTCCAAGACGAAAATGACTCCTGAGCAAAAAGAACATTAAAGCTCATCTCAGTTTTTCCTGAACACATCTTGATGATCCCCAAGATGTTTGGGAAAACATTCTGTGACTGACAAGACAAAAGTTGAACTCTTTGGAAGGTGTGTGTCCCATTACATCTGGCATAAAAGTAACACAGAATATTATACCAACAGTAAAATATGGTGGTGGTAGTGTGATGGTCTGGGGCTGTTTTGCTGCTTCAGGACCTGGAAGACTTGCTGTGATAAATGGAACTATGAATTCTGCTGTCTACCAAAAAATCCTGAAGGAGAAAGTCCATCCATATGTTCGTGACCTCGAGCTGAAACGACCTTGGGTTCTGCAGCAGGACAATGATCCAAAACACACCAGCAAGTCCACCTCTGAATGGCTGAAGAAAAGCAAAATGAAGACTTTGGAGTGGCCTACTCAAAGTCCTGACCTGAATCCTATTGAGATGCTGTGGCATGACCTTAAAAAGGCCGTTCATGCTCGAAAACCCTCCAGTGTGGCTGAATTACAACAATTCTGCAAAGATGAGTGGCCAGAATTCCTCCACAAAGCTGTACAAGACTCATTGCAAGTTCTGGCAAACGCTTGGTTGCAGTTGTTGCTGCTAAGGGTGGCCCAACCAGTTAACCAACCAGGTTAAGGGGGCAATCACTTTTTCAGACAGGGCCATGTAGGTTTGGAGTTTTTTCTCCCTTAATAATAAACACCTTCATTTAAAAACTGCATTTTGTGTTTACTTGTGTTGTCTTTGACTAATATTTAAATTGGTTTGATGTTCCGAAACACTTAAGTGTGACAAACATGCAAAAAAATTGGAAATCAGGAAGGGGGCAAACACTTTTTAACACCACTGTATATCTAGCACATCTCTGTCTCATCAGTGCCCATAACACTGTCTCCTGGGCTGTGAATTATTACACATCTGTGTGTGTTAATCAGCTTTTATCATATAGTAAATTAACAATAGACCAGTGGACTTTACAGGAATCACAAGAGCCATGGTCAAGAATTAAACAGCTGAATGCATTTTAAACCAGATTAACGGGCATCAGTTTGAATTTAGTTCATGTAATCACAGTCAATCAGTCACAGTCAAAATTAACCGGAATAAAGAGACCTGCAGTTTTTCACATGTTTCTTTTCCAGTCATACCATTACATGTTGCTTCAAACAGGCGGACAAAACTTTTGCATTGGAGAGGCCCGTTGGGCACACTGATTCTACCATGGTGACAAAATTTGGGGCATAATTGACTAAAAATGTGCAGTAATTACAGTGAGTGATTGTGGAGAAACATTTGCTTTTCACTATTCATCAACCCTAGTGCTCCCACGAGTAGTTGGAAGGGTGGCCACATTTTTCTCACTACAGTGGCACTCTATATCCCTGATGAACCCTTGGCTACATTGCTAGTTAATGGATGTGTCTCTTAGTATAACTGGGATGGCTGAGAATGGTGGCCCTGACCAGCCCTGTCAACACATTTGCAATGCCCCAGTGGACGGATGTGCTCATATCAT
The DNA here is from genome assembly GCA_025084515.1 of Ancistrus triradiatus. Lineage (NCBI taxonomy): Eukaryota > Metazoa > Chordata > Actinopteri > Siluriformes > Loricariidae > Ancistrus > Ancistrus triradiatus. Next base: position 200,959 of record JAJAGP010000346.1, on the reverse strand, counting down.
AAATATTTCGCAGTTGGTGTGGTGGTCTTTGTCCATGGTTTATGAATTTGTTACTATGTCTAACTGGAGTAGCAGGAAGGGTAGTCACATTTCCCACTGGGATGGAACTGGGCCCCAAGGCCACACCTTATCTATGCCCCAGTTGATGGATATGCCTCCTAACATAAGAAGGGGGTCCAAAGTATGGCCACATTTCTTCCTATCATTGCCACAACTTGGCTATGACCCTGCCTGATGGTTGTACAGTCTAACCCCTTTATCTCACCCCCGTTATCTTGCCAATCTCATCTCTCACCACCTGTAATGCCAGAACGGATTTCGCTCCATGCACTTTACCTCGAAAAGCCACCAACCTTGGCTCTCGCCCTCGCCATTCCTGAAATGTAACAAATGTCTTTCCAGCAATGAAATTCTATCCGACTAAGCCACCAAGTTTTCAGCCGACCAGTCGGTAGGTATCACTTTAATTCTACTGACAGGGGCGCCTTCCCTTCTCTCTTTGCAGCTGGCAGGCAGATCTTGACCCTACTCACTCTGCTGATGCCTCACTGATAATTGTTATTCCTTCATTGATGTGTTTAATCTCATTGTCGGTCTTTTAGTTGTCCTAAAGCATATACATTTGATTGACACGCTTGCAGGGCCAGATGATGTACAGCCCCTGTCTGTTATTCATCGCAGACTGGACTTCATGTGCTTCGCATCACAGAAACAATCGTCAATTACAAACTATTTCTGAAATTAGTGTAAATGAATCGAAACTGTACATGAACATGATGTATTATGTTTATGTACAAGTTTGTGTACATTGTAAATGTGATTACACGATCATGAGGGTTGCTCAGTAAAACACATCATGTCAGCATCAGGTATGAATGTCACTGCGTCTAGTTTTTTGTAACCTCTTTAAATCACTGAACTCGCCTCTGTAACAGCCATGAAACAGACGTGGGTGAGATAACAAGTTTAGACTATATCTCTCAGCATAACTAGGGCGGCCAGAGTGCTGGCCACAGCCTAGCTATGCACGGGTTTGTTGGATGTGTGGCTCAGCATAACTGGGATGCCCAGAAGGACCGCCACATTTTCCTAGGGTAACAATGGTTCCCCCAAGAGAAACACTGGTTATGCCTCTAGTTGGTGAGCATGTTTCTCAGCATGACCAGGGTGGCTGAAAGCATGGCCCCATTTCTCACTAGGATGGCTCTGGCCACCCTTGTACACACCTTGGCTATGCCCCTGATTGATGGATATGTCGCTACACAGTGTGGTGTAGGCTAACCTTTACTGTCAAGCTAATGTGTATCTGTGCATATCGCATAGCAAGAGTTTTAAATGGAGATTTTGGGGGTGTGTGCAGTCTCTGGACAGCAGAGATGAGGTGGGTGGTAGAAGGCTCAGAAGGTGTAGGTCTGAAGATCAGAACGACACCAAAGCAGGTGCTCTGAGCAGGATCTTACACCAGCAGCATCTTAAATAGCAGGAGCATATTAGGCAATAGGCAGAAAACTACAACCGATTAATTTTCTCTGTATCATGCAGTACTTGACATATGGTGTACATGATAATCAAACTGCAAGCTGAGAGTCTGGCACATCTAACAATTACATCTTAACTAAAAACAGAGAGCCAGAAGGTGGCGCAGGCATGAGGGCACCCTGAGACATAAAAAACATCCACCATCAACAAAGAGTGGTGGCATCACAGTACCATTTCAGTTTCCACTTTCTTAATGACCCCAAACTGCCTTCTTTCCAAAGTGAGGTAATGAACAAATGCCTTAATAAATACGATTTCAGTGTTATGTCTATTAGCAGTATTTTCGGGTAATGTGCAAGTTAAAAAAACACTCCTTCCTACAAATATTTAGTTACTGATATGTTGCTGCACCATGTGGTTCAGGCAGGGTTGTGAATAATAACAGATAATGAGTTCACCCAAATACTCTGGGGCAAAACCATTTGGCGAAGGGCTTTGGAACCTCATCCAGGGCCAGTGTGGCTGACTTGTGCATTCCAGTCAAGCTTAGCAATAATATGACTAATCAGTTAAGACTGAGACCAATTGATTAAACAAATTTAATCAAGGGTAGCTCATGTTTAGTTGAAATGAAAACCTGAAAATTTTCCATTTACAGTCTAGCCCTTGAATTTTATGGGCATCACATCTGCCTGGAAATGCAATAAAACCACTCACTGACATTCCATACCTAAGCGATCTGATGCGGGGTCGCAGGGGGCCAGGGCCTAACCAGTAGAAGAGGTTGCCAGCCAGGAACCAACCATTGACAGGGTGCCAGTCAATTGCAAGGACACACACACACACACACACACACACACACACACACACACACACACACACTGGGACACTTTAGAGAGACATACTGAACTAACACATCTTTGGAATGTGGGAGGATATTGCAATTCCCTGAGGTAAAACACAAAGGGAGAACAGGCAAACTCTCTGGAAATGTGAGACATCTGGAACTGTGAGACGACAGAGCTAACCACTGTGTTATCATGCCACCTTTGCAATAAACCAGTTATTATCGACTATGTGTTCCAGTGAGGTGTCTGAACAAAGGACTGAATTCATTTAAGCTTGTACACTAGGGTGTACCTAGTGAAACTACAAATCTGATAGTTGTGTACCAAAGAGGTTCATTTCTTACTTTAAACTGAAAAACAAAGACTGATTCAGCTGTTTTTCTTTCATTGGCCCCCTAACAAATACAGAAGAGACACAATTAAATAAATAATCTATGACTTAATAAAGTCATATGAATATATAGTTAATTTAAAAGTAATTTTAAAGTATAAATAAAGATATTCCTTAAACCCTACGTAGCCTAGAAGTATCTGTATTGTATCTCTGCATTTCAAAGTCAATCAAAACATTTCAAACAAAAAACTAAGTCGTTACGTTAATAAAGCATTTCTTCTCTATTGAAATGCTTTTTTGCTCTATTGTAGTGTGTATAAATTTCTACAGTTTGCAGTTTAAAATATCCAAAATATATTTTCAATATCTCGTTTGTTCATTTAGAACAATTTGACTGAACACGAGTGCAAACTGAGGTGAATTGTGGAGCGTTTACGCTGATTCAGTGCTGCCCCCTGATGGCATAGCTCTGGAACTTCGTCTATGAAACGTAAAAGGAAAAGGCCAGCTACAGTGGTGCTTGAAAGTTTGTGAACCCTTTAGAAGTTTCTATATTTCTGCATAATTATGACCTAAATCATCATCAGATTTCACACAAGTCTTAAAATTTGATAAAGAAAACCCAGTTAAACAAATGAGACAAACATATTAGACTTGGTCATTTATTTATTGAGGAAAATGACCCAATATTACATATTAATGAGTGGCAAAAGTATGTGAACCTCTACGATTAGCAGTTCATTTGAAGGTGAAATTAGAGTCAGGTGTTTTCAATCAATGGGATGACAATCAGGTGTGAATGGGCACCCTGTTTTATTTAAAGAGCAGGGATCTATCAAAGTCTGCTCTTCACAACATGTTTGTGGAAGTGTATCATGGCACGAATAAAGGATATTTCTGAGGACCTCAGAAAAAGAGTTGTTGATGCTCATCAGGCTGGAAAAGGTAACAAAACCATCTCTAAAGAGTTTGGACTCCACCAATCCATAGTAAGACAGATTGTGTACAAAAATGGAGGAAATTCAAGACCATTGTTACCCTCCCCAGGAGTGGTCAACCAACAAAGATCACTCCAAGAGCAAGGCATGTAATAGTTGGCGAGGTCACAAGGGTAACTTCTAAGCAAACTGAAAGCTCCTCTCACATTGGCTAATGTTAATGTTCATGAGTCCACCATCAGAAGAAAACACTGAACAGCAATGGTGTGCATGGCAGGGTTTGAAAGGAAAAAGCCACTGCCCTCTGCAGTTTGCAGTTTGCTAAAGATCACGTGGAGAAGCCAGAAGGCTACTGGAAGAATGTTTTGTGGACGGATGAGAACCAAAATAGAACTTTCTGGTTTAAAAGAAAAGCGTTATGTTTGGAGAAAGGAAAACACTGCATTACAGCATTAGAACCTTATCCCATCTGTGAAACATGGTGGTGGTAGTATCATGGTTTGGGCCTGTTTTGCTGCATCTGGGCCAGGACAGCTTGCCATCATTGATGGAACAATAAATTCAGAATTATATCAGAGAATTCTAAAGGGAAATGTCAGGACATCTGTCCATGAACTGAATCTCAAGAGAAGGTGGGTCATGCAGCAAGACAACGATCCTAAGCACACAAGTCGTTCTACCAAAGAATGGTTAAAGAAGAATAATGTTAATGTTTTGGAATGGCCAAGTCAAAGTCCTGACCTTAGTCCAATCGAAATGTTGTGGAAGGACCTGAAACCACCAACATCTCAGAGTTGAAGCTGTTCTGTACGGAGGAATGGGCTAAAATTTTTCCAAACCGGTGTGCAGGACAGATCAACAGTTACATTTACATTTACATTTTACATTTACAGCATTTAGCAGACGCCCTTATCCAGAGCGACTTACAATTGATACAGTCTTACAATCCAAGCAATTGTGGGTTAAGGGTCTTGCTCAAGGACCCAACAGTGACAGCTTGGCAGAGGTGGGATTTGAACCCTGGACCTTCTGATCCATAGTCCAGTACCTTACCCGCTAGGCTACCACAATCCCAGGAGAGTTACAGGTTAGTTGCAGTTATTGCTGCACAGGGGGATCACACCAGATACTGAAAGCAAAGGTTCACATACTTTTGCCACTCACTAATATGTAATATTGGATCATTTTACTCAATAAATGAATGACCAAGTATAATATTTTTGTCTCATTTATTTAACTGGGTTCTCTTTATCTACTTGTAGGACTTGTGTGAAAATCTGATGATGTTTTAGGTCATGTTTATGCACAAATATAGAAAATTCTAAAGCATTCACAAACTTTCAAGCACCACTGTATTCTTCCAAGGAACGGCGCAAATACTTTTGGAAATCATTGTTATTTCATCAATGAGAGGAAAGTATATGGTGTAAGAACTTACCTGAAGTGACCTGAGCGATTTCTATTCAAGCACTGAAGCTAAAGGGCCACTTCGCAAAATGTTTCCTGCTAATAACTATGTAACACGTTCACCTACCAGGTAGGTACACTTTGTAGATGTACAATTACTATCTGTTGCGGTTCTGTTCCTATGCCCACTTGTCAACGACCGTGTTCTATCCACCGAAGAAACAGTACAACCACTGATCAGTTATTAATTAGGTCGTGGGCAATTCTTGGCACTGCAGTGACACTGCCACGGTAGTGTCTGTTACATAAACCACCTCAGACACCTGATACGCTCGTGCAACGCAACAAACTAATATGAAATTACATCGTTGTTGTGATTTACCTCCAAGTAACATACAGACAATATCTGAAATCTTATCCAGAAAAGCAATTAAATCGTCTTTTCTTGGGTTGTAAGTTATGTAGTGCGCTGGTATTTCTGAGTTTAAAAAGGCCAATATTAAGCAGCTTATTCATCCCATAACTCCAGAGGCCCAGAAGCCCTGGCACAAAAACTGCTTGTTTTGAGTTTACATGTCCTCTGTGTCTGCATGGACACCCATGACTACATGAGCTTGAAGGACATCCCATTACAAAACCACTGGCATTAACATGGAACCTAACATGGACGGTGGCTTTCTCCTGGCATCTGTCCAAGCCAGACTGATCAGACTGCCAGCTAATGAAGCATAGTTTCATCACTCCACAGTCTAGTGGTGTCAGTCTAGTGGTGCAGCTTTGTATATCCTGAAGTTCCTGACGCAAAGTTCTTGTATTGCTGTTGTTTGTACATGCAGTTTGGAGCTTTGTAGTGAGGCAGAACAGAGGATAGTTGGTTTTAAAATGCTCCAGCCCTTGGTGGCCCCACTCTGGCAGTTGTGTGGTCTACTGCCGACCTGTTGATGTTCCGTCATGCTTTGCTTTGCTTTGCTTTGCTTTGACAATACAGTTACACTACAATATGATACTGTGACTACAACAGTGTCACAGTTATTTTCACACTATTAAGTATGACCCATCCTATTGCCAATTTTTGGCTATAGGCTTGCATGGCCATGTGCTTCATTTTGTACACCTGGGGGTATTTCTCTCAAGGAGGATTTCTCAGTTAGCCAGATAACTTAAGCCCAGAGATAAGGACTGCCCAAAAGGAACATCCATTAGCTCTTTTACTATTGGACAGGCTTGACTTTGAGCTAAAAGGCCTATTGACACGGAGTGCAATTTTCTCCGCACGTAAAAAAAACAAATGCCATATTTAACGTAGCGGGACCTTCACACAAAGTTATTTCAATTATACTCCACCAGATATTTTCTTTAATGTACATGTTTTTATAGTCAGCGTGTGGCTTGTCATATAAGCTCTTATGCTCTGCAGCTAGCAGGATGAGCTGTTCTGCCTGACAACCGAGCTCTGATTGGTCACTCTGACTGTAAGGCATCCGACCAACACAGAAATTAGAACAGGCACCGATTAAAAATTTTACGCAGCTTTTTTTTCATTCGTAAGAAGGCTGTGACTATGGTAATGTCTGGTCAGCATCCTGTTTCACAGAATGTAATGCAATCGTTAAACTATGCTTATATGTATACAGGCTTTCCCTATTGGACAGGTTTGATTCTGGGCTTCAGATATCTAACCTGAGAATCTTTTGTGAAATACCCTCCTGTTAAGCAATTGGTGTGGCTGAAGCACAATAAAACGTGCCCACATTTGCAGCCATATACAGTTAGGCACTATTTAACAGCCACATTGCGTTCTTTGAAACGGGGCACTGACTGGACATTAAAATAGTCACCTAGTACTGCAGTTTAGAAGCTTTGCACAGTAATTCTTATCTTTGTACCTTTAAAATATTGCAAACCCTTCCCAATGGTTTATTTAACATCACTGTCAGCATCAATGGCCATTTCAGTGGCATACACAAGGTTACATCAAGACTAGTCATGCATAAACACAGGTCAATACCAATGTAGTGTAATCAATTCACCTAATGCACATCTTTGGACTGTGGGAGAGAACCAGAGTAAACCCACACAGACTCGGGGAGGACATGCAGACTCCACACAGGTGAAGTCCAAGGTCGGGATCGAACCAGGGACGCTGGAGCTATGAGGTGACAGTGCCAACTGCTGCACCACTGTGCTGCCCTGTAGATCACATAAGGCAGGCCACTCCATTCTGGGATCGAACCCAGGACCTTCTTGCTGTGAGGCGGCGCTGCCCACCGAGCAGCCCCAAACATTTATTTTCTGCCTTCAAGACCACAGCTGCACAATTCTTTTTTTGGCAGCAGGTGTCACAAGGGTTCACTCGTACTAGTTTTCTGTCATACAGATTTATAAGACATTTATTTTCTTGTATACCTCGGGCATTAAAACAATCAGATGGATGTTAAATGGCACATACCTGTAGTGTATATTGTATTTACATTGTAGTAAAGACAAATTTGAGACAGTACATTTTATCAACAGTCTCATTTTGGTGCTTTATTTCCACTTGAATGTAGAATTTTCTGGAGTGTCCTACGAATAGATCATATTTAAACTTTCATCAGAGAGTTCATTCATATTTACTGAATAGACACAAGCGATAAATCAACACGCCGTGTTTGATTAGGATCTTATTACTGGACGCCAGGAACTTCCCAGAACAGAACTGATTTATTCACACAGCTGCACAACAGAGCTGGACTGGAAAAAATAAACTACAGATTTGCAACGGTTTAAAAAAGCCCAAAGGTGCAAAACCGTATCGTAGGAAGAGCTAGCCACTGCAGTACACTGAAATTGGGATGCACATTTGGCTCCATTCGATCGACCCATTTTATTTACACACACACACGGTTTGTAAAGGCGTCTATGGTTGTCTCCTCAGGGCTGCATCCGAATGGCTCCATCCAGGCGAATCACCTCACCATTGATCATGGGGTTCTCAGCAATGCAGGTCACGAGGTGAGCAAACTCAGCAGGGTCTCCCAGACGAGGGGGGAAAGGGACCTGCCGGGCCAGAAAGCTCTGCACCTTCTCCGGCAGGCCTGCCAACAGCGGCGTGGAGAACAAACCTGCAGAATGGAAAACAGAGTGGGTGAAGGGCAACATAGAAAGCAAGATTAAATATGATGAAATATTAGCAATCGGCACTATTACACTTACTCTTTAATCTAATGAAATGTTACAGGCACAAACACAGATGGACCCCGGAGGAGAGTCTGCCCTTTCGCCCTCAGACTGGTCAGGTGCTCGCTTTCTGATATGTATAATAATTGTATTTTATGGGCTCCAGGTGGCACGGATACATGCCTGAGGTGCCCAAGCTATTACCCTTAGCAGTACCATTGTCTGAGATATGTAGGATATATTTGGCTTAGCCTCACCTCACAAATACAATCAACCTAACTCACAAGATTGGATGCCAAGAGCATCATGCTGTGCAGCACTGCCATTTATGGATTTAGAGCCAATTATCAGGGGTAGGGTATAGGGCTGTAAAAATTGAAATTCAAATGTTTGTCAAATTCAATGATAAGTGTGCGTTCATATGTAGAAAATCACCATTCGAATATCTAAACACCTGCATCATGAATGATTGTGTAATCACATACCAACAGTTCAATAATCCCTATGTCCTAATCACTTAGGGGTCACTAAGGTGGTGCAAGCAGTTAGCACAGTGGCTGCACTGCTCCAGAGGTCCCCAGTTGGACCCCAACCTCAGACACTGTGCATGTCCTCCCCATGTCATTGTGGGTTTTCTCTGGGTAGTCCAGTTTCCTCCCACATTCCAACAGCATGCATTAGGTTAATTGATTACACTTAAAATCAGCCCCGATCTGAGTATACAGTGGGGCAAAAAAGTATTTAGTCAGCCACTGATTGTGGAAGTTCTCCGACTTAGAAAGATGAGAGGTCTGTAATTTTCATCATGGGTACACTTCAACTATGAAAGACAAAATGAGAAAAAAAAAATCCTGGAAATCACATTGAAGGATTTTTAAAGAATTTAGTTGTAAATCATGGTGGAGAATAAGTATTTGGTCACCCACAAACAAGCAAAATTTCTGGCTCTCACAGACCTGTAACAACTTCTCGTTACGTGTATTAATATAACCTGTTTGCCCTCGTTATCTGTATAAAAAGACCCCTGTCCACAGCCTCAAACAGTCAGACTCCAAACTCAACCATGGCCAAGACCAAAGAGCTGTGGAAGGACACCAGGAAGAAAATTGTAGACTTGCACCAGGCTGGGAAGAGTGAATCTACAATAGGCAAGCAGGTTGGTGTGAATAAATCAACTGTGGGAGCAATTGTAAGAAAATGGAAGACATACAAGACCATTGATAATCTCCCTTGATCTGGGGCTCCACGCAAGATCTCATCCGTGGGGTCAAAATGATCATGGGAACAGTGAGCAAAAATCCCAGAACTACACGGAGGGACCTGATGAATGACCTGCAGAGAGCTGGGACCAAAGAAACAAAGGCTACCATCAGTAACACACTACGCCAAGAGGGACTCAGATCCTGCAGTGCCAGTTGTGTCCCCCTGCTTAAGCCAGTACATGTCCAGGCCCTTCTGGAAGTTTGCAGAGAGCATATGGATGATCCAGAAGAAGATTGGAAGAATATCATGTGGCCAGATGAAACCAAAATAGAACTTTTTGGTAAAAACTCAACTCGTCGTGTTTGGATTCTGAGTTGCATCCCAAGAACACCATACCTACTGTGAAGCATTGTGGTGGAAACCTCATGCTTTGGGGCTGTTTTTCTGCAAAGGGGACAGGATGACTGATCCGTGTTAAGGGAAGAATGAACGGGGCCATGTATTGTGAATTTCCATCATTGAGAGCATTGAAGATGGAACGTGGCTGGGTCTTCCAGCACACCGCTCGAGCAATGAAGGAGTGGCTACGTAAAAAGCATTTCAAGGTCCTGGAGTGGCCTAGCCAGTCTCCAGACCTCAAGCCCATAGAAAATGTGTGGAGGGAGTTGAAAGTCTGTGTTGCCCCAAAACATCACTGCTCTAGAGGAGATCTGCATGGAAGAATGGGCCAAAATACCAGCTACAGTGTGTGCCAACCTGGTGAAGACTTACAGGAAGCGTTTGGCCTCTGTCATTGCCAACAAAGTATTGAGTTGAACTTTTGTTATTGACCAAACACTTATTTTCCACCATAATTTACAATTAAATTCTTTAAAAATCCTACAATGTGATTTCCTGGATTTTTTTTTCTCATTTTGTCTCTCTCATAGTTGAAGTGTACCTATGATGAAAATTACAGACCTCTCTCATCTTTCTAAGTAGGAGAACTTGCACAATCAGTGGCCGAATAAATACTTTTTTGCCCCACTGTAGTTCTACTCAGAGCTCAGCAGCACTCATAGCAGTGAAAATTATATAATTTGCTGCCTATTTGTTAGAGCTGTGTTTTTGCTATGCACTAGTATGGAGGTATTTGAAAAATGCATACCGTATGGGAAATTAACACCAGTGTACCAGTTCCACCCAGCCCAAGGCTGGTGGTTTCTCTATTTTGTCTCCAGGTGCAGTTTGTTCACTCATTTTGCACTTGATGTGCTTTTAGGTAGAACACTAGCTTGATGTGTGGTGCAAGCACACTGCATCTGCAGTAGTCTATCCTAACATGGCACAGTGAATAAGTGAACTCTTAAAGCATGTTTTTGACTGTTTTTTGCAAAGTAAGTGGACTGTTAAAACAACAATTAAGCAGCAGAGGTGGGACTGGAACCATGGACCTTTTGGTCAACAGTCCAGTACCTTACTCAGTACGTCAACACAGCCCCACATGATACAGTCAAGTGTCAACAAGGACATGTGGCATTAGTGTACACATCATTCCCTAAGCAAAAATCATAATAGTAGTAGTAACCTGGGGCAATGGTGACAACACGGATGCCCATAGGAGCGAGATCTCGGGCGATAGGTAGAGTCATTCCCACAATGCCACCTTTAGAAGCAGAGTATGCAGCCTGGCCCACCTGACACACAAAAGCAAATAAATAAAACAAAGCCATACAGCTGCATTTAAAATCAGTATGAGAAGCACAGCAATGAGACCAGGTTTAATATCTGATTTACCTGCCCATCAAAAGCTGCAACACTGGCTGTGTTGATGATGCAGCCTCGGTGTCCATCAGCATCCGGTTCGTTCTTGCCCATCATCCCTGCAGCCAACCGTATCACATTAAAGCTGCCTCCAATGTTCACCTTGAACACAATGGCAGTGCAAAATAGAAAGTACTTTATGATTCAGGATTATACTTACACAAGTGACATTTATTAATGTCATATGTCAGATGCAGATATATGGTGCTTTCGCACCGGAGAAACTTTTTCAAAGTTCTTAGAACTGTGTCCCTTTTTTTTGAGTGTTTGTACCACAGGAACTGGGAGCGACTGTAGTCCTTAGGAACTTTAGCTCCTACTTCATGGCAGGGATGTTTTTCTCAGCACATAGGAACCCTGAGTGACCCAAGTATGCAGTGATTGGTACCAGACATAGTGATGCAACTCTATAGTGACTGGCCCAGACGCAAGCACCTGTGTTAAGTTCAGCCGGCATGTTTAAATATACAGTGGTACCTGTATAGACTGATTCTGTAATCAACTTAAATATGCAAAAAAATCTTATGTCGATCATAACTTCTGTCCAACCAATATTTATCCAAGCACAACTCACACTGATGACCCTACTGAAGTCCTCCAGGCTGTGAGGGATGTCCTTTTTGAAATTGTACGTCTTGACGGCTACAGCAATTCCAGCACAGTTGACTGCCAAGTCCAGTCGTCCAAACTTTTCTTTGGCCAAATCCACAGCTGACCGCACATCTGACTCTGATGTTACCTAGATCAGGAGAACCATTAAAAGTGAATTTAATCCTTCTCTTTTTCACACCTGCTATGTAAATAGGGAGTACACAAAATTCCATTCAACAATTCTAATGGATCCAAAGTTAAGTAGCTGGACGTTAGGGGTTGGTAAAATTATATCACAATATTTAAAAACATTTTCACGATACACATTTATCAAGATACATGTGATTGCAGACAAAATGCATCACTAGAGACAAAAAATACTGCTCATTACCCCACACTTAGTTAAGTGATTTATATTCAAAATGTGCTGCACTTCATCCAATTAAACAGGACCAACTACACTCTTTATAATGAAACATGTTCTCGATATGCTCAGAAAAGCATCATGATAAAGTGTATCATGATACAATAAAATATCTTTATATCTTTAGAAGACTTATCTTTATACCTTATAAGACATATAAACCTCGGCTGTCCATTGGGTGGGCAATATGATGATATTTTATCGCATCATCATTCAAACTGGTTCTGATTCTGTACCTTAAATTCAACCTGAATCCCAAAATAATACCTTCTAATTCTGACAAGCAAAATGTGACAGGAAGTAATATTAATAAACAATGCTGAATTGCTTTGATTTGAATTGATTTAACAACAGGAGTCACAGTCTACACAATGTGTGTTACCATGAGGGTTTTCCCACATGATTTGTATTTTACTGAAGCAATTAAAGGCAGGGATTCAGTTGCACCAAGAACTGTATGTATAAGCAGCAACAGGCTCTATAACAAATGTTATTGCTTACAGTTCAGTCTTTAAGAGTTCTTAAGAAAAACAAACATGGCCAACAACATAAATGAAGTCATTAATAGAACTCAGTTAAGAAAAATATAGGAGAAGAAGTTAGTACGGTATGTTTTGATACAGAGTATGAATAGTTGACCTAACTTTAATGATGGCTTTAATGTCGCCTGAATTCAACTGCGTCACAGCACAGGCAAACACTGACATAGCACATTTCCCTTGCAAAAGTATGAACGCTGTCTGATTAACTTAACTTTCCTGCTGCCAACATGCTATTGCTAAAAACGTGTGTCTGGTTTTATTCAACAACAGAGCAGTGCTTTTCTTCAAGCAGTTAAAGACTGACATTTTCATGTCATGTTTCATCGTACGTTTCAAAGGATGCGTCGTTGGTTTTGGCAGCTACATCCTTAAGGCATTTACTGCACTGGGAACAGTCCTTGTTTATTTTAGTGAAGTAAAGCCATAATTAAGACCTCTGTGACATTTTTTTTGCTCTCCGTGTGCAGAAAGGAGGTAGTAAGACCAGACCAGCGCTTGGATTTTCTTTTTTTAGTTAGTTTGTTAAAAGGTCTGAATGATTGTTCTTGTTCTGGATTTTTATTTTGTCTTTTGGGTACTAATCAATGAATATTTCCAGTCCTAATCATATCCTGAATACATTTTAAGTATGTGCACCATACACTTGGTCAAACATCTCTGACAAGCCAGAATGAAATCTGATTGCTGTTTAGTGGGAAATCTGCAAATCAGCTTTTCCACTGAGTGTGTATACATGCACTTAATAATCCGATAATGATCGGATTTCTGCAGTTATCCCAATTAGGCAAATGGTTATGTGAACAGCACACAAGTGGCCCCCCCACGGTTGCCAGGTCAGCGGATTTCTCAAGACTTGGCTTTATTTTGCCTATTTTTCCATTGACTTTAGCGATTTTTTAACCGCTGGATCTGTCAACCCCAGAATTAAACACGCCATGGAATTAAACATAGCAAAACGGCTATTGACAACACTTTGTGGAGACTCTGAAACAGCACATACACTCAAGAAACTGAATAATTTGATTATATAAGTTTGAAGTTTATGTCACATATTTCTATGACATTTTTGGCTGGTTACAAAGTAGAAATCCAATTACTGCCCAAGTCATGTAAACCCGGAGGTTTCCCATTATCTGATTAATCAAGTGCATGTAAACTTGATCAGATTACTGCAGTTACTGGATTATTAAGGGAATGTTTGTAACATGCTTCCCATGTTTACATTTACAGTGTTTGGCAAACGCCCTTATATGGTACAATTAGTTATGGGTCAACTGCACTCATTGGTCCCATGTTGCTCTTCATTTCCACTTTTATGAAATATTATAAATTTACAACACTGCAATTTAAAATATTATTAATTTTAAAAAAGGTAGCATTTTGGCATTCATGGACCATTACATTCACTTTATAAGTTACACCTTCTTGTTTCTACAATCATTGTCCATTTTATCACCTCCACTTACCATACAAGTGCTTTTTGTAGTTCTACACTTAAGGGCCTGTAGTCCATCTGTTTCTCTGCATACTTTGCTAGTCCCCTTTACCCCGTTTTCTTATGATCAGGACCCAAAGGTCCACCACAGAGCAGGTACTATTTGGGTGGTGGATCATTCTCAGCACTGCAGTGACACTGATGTTCAGGTGATGCATTAATGTGTGTGTTGTGCTGGTATGAGTGGAGTTTTAAACACCTCAGTCTCACTGTTTTACTGAGAATAGTCCCCCAACCATAAATGTCCAGCCACCAGCATCCTGTGGCTGGAACAAGGAGGTGTACCTAATAAAGATTTCAGTGAGGTGCATTACAAAAGTTGGGGGTTTAAGCTATGATAATCTGGCTTGGGGAGACAGTTGCATTTACACCTAAATGACTACAGGTATGCGCCGCATAACGTCCGACCACATACATGTCCATGTCACCATACGGTTATTATACAGGATTGTTCGGTACTGACCTACTTAACCCATGCTTTCCCTTGCTAACAATTAAATAAATAATGATCAGCAACATAGACGGCGAGGCTGGCAGTATCTGTATTTTGTCTCCTGGCACAGTTTGTACATTCTTCCTCCCTAATAGGTTCGAGTGAGCAGCTTTATATCCATTTAAAATGTGGTAGGTGAATTTACAACTGCATTAAAAATCTATCGAAGCACAACTCATGAAATGGTGAGGAGTAAATAGGCTTTAACTGTAACTAATATAATCCAAACTGGTTGTATGCAACAACCGGAACGTTCCGCTTCAATCAAGGTAAAACTTGTAGAAATGACTATTGAGTGTAATTTCAAGTTAATGAAAATATAAACGTATAAATACAAAACAGGACAGGGAAGACAGATTAATTTGATCCCAAATGCTCTAATAACCCAACCACTTGGTTTTAAACAAACTGATCCGTCTTCACCTGCTGAGGTCACCGAGTTTATTTGTACCTCTATAGTCATGCACAACCAAAAATGTAGAAAGGTATGGGTTGGCCCTTCAAGTTCAACGTGTTACCTACATCAGCTGGAGCGAATGCACAACGCTCTCCAAGAGCTGTAGCTACATTCTGGCCATCTGAACTGGGCAGGTCCAGGATGACGGCGCTCGCCCCATGTTTAATCAGTCGCTCCACTGTGGCTTTGCCCAACCCTGAGGCACCTCCTGTCACCAGACCCACCATTCCCTGGAAGCAGGCAACAAAGCTTAGCAATGCAAATCCTTGACAATTTAAACATAATTTCCTCCATCAGAAGTTTATTGACCAAGGCTAAACATTTCATGCGAAAGAAGGTTCTCAGGTGATGCACCAGTCAGTTATTACCGCAATTACCAGGTTGGGTTCCAGCTTTTAAAAGACTAATTACATTAAATTATTTAACACTGAAGGTGTTACTCTGTCATGGAGAAATGAAGAACAAATTAACACTAACTAAATGTATTTACTTTGTTTATGCTAAGATAACTGATGCCTTAGGTGGCTGAATATGTACTTTTGATAGGTTAGATGGTTATAAGTGGCTAGTCTGCAGTGAGGCTGGATTTCTTTTAAATATCTGTGGATGTCCAATACTCCACGGAATAAATAAATAAATAAACTGGATCTGACTGAATGCTTTAGCTACACAAGCTCTTGCACAGATGCCCGGACATTACTGCTCAGCAATCCAGGATAAAATTGGCATTTTACTGCCCTGATTTTAGCGGGCACGTGCCTGATGTATTCATTAATCCGCAAATTAAGCTGCAAACACTCACCAGCCTGTGCACAGAGAGCGTTTAGAGACAAAGTTGGACAGTTTACGTTCTGCTGGTTAATATAAACTAAAACTGGGATGTGTTATTCAAGACTGTGCTGTTAAATTGAAAACGTGCACTTTAGATGACTTGTATTAATCTACTAAACTTAAGGCGTTAGGTGAGTTTATTGCTGACTTTATCTAGCTACAGACATTTGCACTGGTTCACATAAACACACACCATCATGTTCAAGCCGAACGCTGCCTCATAACATAGTAACGGTATGAACTGCAGCAACGTAGACGTATTTCCAGGAAACAGTGATTATATATCTTATTGAATCGTTTCTCACCTTGAGATTTCTGATGTTCGCCATGTTTGCAGCTGAATGACATCAGAGCAAACCCCGCCTCTGAAATAAGCATCAAATCACAAGGCGGGACGCGACGCCTCCTCTTCTCCTATTGGTTGATGATGATTAGTACAGCTAGGTTGGTAAGCAAATTGTAGAACTTAACACTACTCTTCAAAGTCACTCAAATAGCGCCTCAGCATAGCATTTTGTAATTTAATATATTTGTAATTATACTAAAACATTTAGGAACGTCAATTTATTTGATGCTACAACACAGAACACACTTAAACCTGTGTTGCCAGTCCATTGCCGGGCTGGGTAGGGAGTCGCTGTACAGCGCCACAGGACGAGCCATTGTCTTAATGTCGTTCTTTTAAAGTGAAATGACTGTATTTACACTTAGTCTGAATTTAATAAATGACAAACATTCACATTTTCACGTCATCACCAAAACACAGTTTTAGTCCATATTATTTTAGCCATATGCCTGCATTTTGGAACCAGAAATGAGACCGTCTCTCATTGCCACAAGCTGAGTTAGATGCAGCTATTTAAATAAATATGTCCTAAAGTCTGAAAATCTGTGTAACATTGTTGCAAACCTGTCACTACCTAACACGTTTTTCCAACTAACTAAAAATTTGTTTCAGTTAAAAATGTGTGCTACTGTTGTTCAATGCTGTTGGGAGGTCATCTGCAAACTAGCTTTTTTTGTGTTAAAAAAAATGCTACTTTCACTACCGAAACATTTGGTATTGTTCTGGGAGAGAAAAACAGTAGGCCTATAAAATACATTATAAAACTGGCTGTAATTCTTTGATACAATACAATATTCATTTTGCAATATGCAGTTTTACTCATGCAATAACCAGTGGAAGCATCAGCAGATTGGCAGGACTTAACATTACAGACATGAGCCGCATAACATCCATTCATTCGGCTGGGGCTGCGCTCCTTATAAGCACCAAGATGATGTGGAGGAGCAAGTTTTCCCAAGGGGAAAGTGGAGTAAGAAGTACCAGGTCTTCGCAAAGCAGCAGACCAGAGAAGCAAAAGGAGGGGAAAAATCTTGCATGTTTGGAGTGCAGCCACCGACGTTAATATGCTTGTTTTTCACAGCTTCTGTATGATTCACAAAGGAGATTTCTGAGGACCTCAGAAAGAGAGTTGTTGATGCTCATCAGGCTGGAAAAGGTTACAAAACCATCTCTAAAGAGTTTACACTCTGCCAATCCACAGTCAGACAGATTGTGTACAAATGGAGGAAACTCAAGACCATTGTTACCCTCCCCAGGAGTGGCCGGCCAATAAAGATCACTCCAAGAGCAAGGCGTGTAATAGTTGGCGAGGTCATAAAGGGGGTCCAGGGTAACTTCTAAGCAACTGAAAGCCCCTCTCACATTGGCTAATGTTAATGTTCATGAGTCCACCATCAGAAGAACACTGAACAACAATAGTGTGCATGGCAGGGTTGCAAGGAGAAAGAGAATGTTCTCCAAAAAAACATTGCTGCCCGTCTGCAGTTTGCTAAAGATCACGTGGACAAGCCAGAAGACTATTGGAAGAATGTTTTATGGATGGATGAGACCAAAATAGAACTTTTTGGTTTAAAAGAAAAATGTTATGTTTGGAGAAAGGAAAACGCTGCATTCCAGCATACGAACCTTATCCCATCTGTGAAATATGGTGGTGTTAGTATTATGGTTTGGGCCTGTTTTGCTGCATCTGGGCCAGAACAGCTTGCCATCATTGATAGAAGAATGACTTTTGAATTATATCAGAGAATTATAAAGCAAAATGTCAGGACATCTGTCCATGAACTGAATCTCAAGAGAAGGTGGGTCATGCAGCAAGACAACGACCCTAAGCACACAAGTCGTTCTACCAAAGAACGGTTAAAGAAGAATAAAGTTCATGTTTTGGAATGGCCAAGTCAAAGACCTGACCTTAATCCAACTGAAATGTTGTGGAAGGACCTGAAGCGAGCAGCTAATGTGAGGAAACCAACCAACATCCCACTGTTGAAGCTGTTCTGTACAGAGGAATGGCCAGAGTATATGTAATAATATATGTAATATTGGATCATTTTATTCAATAAATAAATGACCAAGTATAATATTTTTTAATCATTTGTTTAACTGGTTTCCCTTTATCTACTTTTAGGACTTGAAAATCTGATGATGTTTTAAGTCATATTTATGCAGAAATATAGAAAATTATAAAGGGTTCACAAACTTAAGCACCACTGTATTTCTTAACATAAATTCTATATTTTTCCTGACATGCACAAAACTAAAAAGTGTGTTAGGACAAGGTTTGGGCACCTCTGGTCAAATGTTTTGCCAATTTTCAAAATGAAAATAAATAACTTTGCAGTGCCTAAAGTGAGCAAACTTAAACATTTCAAGTTTCTGCACATTTTATAGCGTTCATTTTAAAACACATCAGAACATTTGGACATTTTACCAAATGTTTCACTAGTGTGAACGACCCTCAGACCCTAACTGACATGTTATTCAGTAACATTTTCAAAAACGTGTCACATTTAACCTTTGTTTGCTGGAAAGGTTCAATTTTAATTAAGCAAATAAACAAAACATGTAATTTCACCCGGGGTGCCAAAATTTGCATAATACCACAAATTGTATACTGCTTTGCACTTACAACAAAACACAACAAAAACTACTGAAATATGTTTTTCAATCATTATTTAAACAATAATAAAACACAAAGGCTTTTTTTTTTTTTACAAATTGTGCTCCATTTATTGAAATCACTTTCATAACACATGAACAGACAACACACATAAACAATAGCAACATTGTTTTATCAGCACAAGCTGAACAAATTTATTCTAAATGAGTGAACTAAAGAGTTCCTTTCAAAAAGAAGCAGGCTCAAGGACTCTGGAGTGAAAGGCAGTAAGATGTATAGTTATCTCCAGCACAGGGCAAATCATAAGTCCCCACAACAACACAACTTACTACCTCAGCACAACAAAGTCTCACACACTCTTTGCCATGCGTCTGACTGTAGCTTTTGGTTTCCAGTTCCCGCGACGGAAGCATGATGTCACACAGCAGGCGTGAGAAAGACAGTAGACTGTATAGTTATCTCCTAGATCTGGTGTGATCCCAAACTATACAAACTACTACCTCATCTCACACCTGCCACCACCACACACTACTGAGGGAGAAGCAGACATGCATAGAGATACAACACTGCTACTTATTATAGTACATTCAGGAGAAGTAACACAAAAAGAAGAAGATAAGCAAATCGAAATTCAAGGAACATCAAACAAAGTTGTAGAAGAGAAAGGTTTCTACAGCCAACATTAGTGTCCTGCTTGTTTAATATCACGTTAGCAGTGGCTATACATGATAGGAGTAAAGTTATATCTAGCTAGTCAAACACACTCAAGGACATTACAGGCCGAACGCGATTTATTTGGACGACAATTAATTCGAGCTCATGAATAATGATGGTATCTTCCACACCAAACGCTATTTTTCAAAGTACAAAAATGCGACGTTATTTTATTCTACTTATTATAATTTCGCCGGGGGACAAAACTCACTGACCAATAACCATCAGTTTTGGTGTTGGCATAGCAACAATCAAGCTGGCTGATCGTATTTGAATCAGATGACTTGGAAAGATGGCAGATCAGCTTTTACCAATAAAGATATACATATGTATTTATAAGCATTGCGGAGCTTATCCACTAGAGGGCACCGTTACCTGTGTATTGTAATTATCTGAGATGGTTTCCGAAGAGAGAAGAGTACAAAAACACTGTTGCGAAGAGAGATAGAGAGAACTTGTGGCTTTATCTCGGCTCGTGAACTTTACACCTTTGCACATTTGAGATGCTTGGCTGAAAATACAACAATGTTAAAGTCGGTCTCTGATCTAGTTTCATTAAACAAACTATGCAAATTATAAGCCTGTTGGTTATAATGTACCGCGTTTAAATTAAACTGTTTACCCATTTAACCGTTTAACCTATAGTCGCTTTTAAATTTTAACCCAGTCATTACTCTATAGGCTAGTTGATGGGGTGAAAAGGACTGGTAAAGGAATAGTGAAAAGGAATGTTATGGATGTGATATCTTTTCTGGATGAAACAACTGCATATAGAAAGTAATAATGCTGAACAGCTGTTATCTTTGCTTACAAATGTGTTTTACTGATTAACATGCAGAGCTGGGCAAACAAACCTGTTGCCTGGATTTGGGAGAAGACCAGAGTGAGTACCTGATGTTAACCCCAGCAGACACAGGGTCTACATGCAAACGCCCCACAAGGAAGTCTTCAAGTATCCACAAACAAGTGACAAAGTAACACCTTCATTCAGTTTGAAATTTCTACAACAGCAAAGAAATTCTGTAAGCCTCATGGCCTTTGTCAAAAGTGCTGGTATTTCAATTCAGTGTGCTTTTTGTTTGTTTGGGTTTTAAGCATATCAGCACAATTTGCCTATTAACAGCCTGCAAGTTTGTGTCTTTAATGGTTTGGAGCAAAGGTGAGGCAAAATATCGATATGCAGATATATCGTATCGCTTTCTTCTGTGATACGTTATCGATACACTGGTGCCAAAAATGTAGATGTTTTTATGTAAACATGCAGGCACTCTAAACGGACTCGCACCAACTTGACATAACGGATGCAATTATTTATGACGCCACTTGATGGCGCTAATGAATAGTGGTGAAGAAAAAAGCTTCCAATTCACGTAAAAAGAGTAAACACTGAAATCTTCCCAAATTTGCACAAAATACGTCGGTTATGCTTGGTAAGCACTGAAATTAGTATTTTTATCATGTTTAATGTATGAATTATGTTTTCTCATATAAGCTTAATGTACACTGTTTGAAAAGATTTTACTCAGACACAGTTGGTTTGTGCCTTTAGACATTTTAACCCCAGAACTGTTGTTTTTTGGCAGTTTATAACTATTTTACATTGGAATGATGACACACAAAGACAAGTCGTAGTCAGTGTGTGTGTTAATGTTGTACATTGTTTCATATTGGTTGTCAAATTCTGTGAAACTGACAGTAATTAATTAATACAGGATTCCTGCCTTTTGCCTATTTAGGAATGTTTTATTACACAAATATTATGAGGTATCATAGGGCACTATCTTGCAATACATCAAGTATCACAGAATCACAGTATTGTGATATAATCTTTCTCATGGGCAATGTGTCGTGATAATATCTTATTGAGAGGTGCCCTGTGATTCCCTCCCGTACTTTGGAGTCTACTGCTGACCACACAACTGGAGATACAACAATACACAGACCAAAGTTTGTGATATTAGTATGATCTGTCTCCCTTTTTTGCTGTTTGACTCTGAGGTAAGGCACTGATGTTGGCCAATTACAAATGGCTCACAGTTAGGATTCCAATTCATCTCAAACGTATCTGACGGCATTATGGTCAGAGCTCTGCTCAGTCAGCAAACCTCTTCTTTATGAAGCTTGATTTAGGAGGGCAGGGCAAACCGTTTATGAAACGGCTTGTTGGAGGAAGAAACCTGTGAAAATGTCATGAGTCACTGAGGTGAACAATATGACTCATTGTACTACTGTTTGCCTATGGAGATTTCATGCCAGTAATACTTCATAAACCTGTTAGCAGTGAGTGTGGCTAAAATAACAGACCACTTATTAGAAGGAGACTGTACAAACCTTTGCTCCATACAGTCCAAGTTAAACATATGAAGACAATTTATGTTTGTCAAACTGACAGAGGATGCATTTATACATTTGTAAGCCATTTAAAGTCTTTGCGGTTTGAAAAAAGAGACTGTTTTTCCAGACAGAAGACTGATTTGGCTCCTAGTGTGTTGATACATTACATTAAAAATAATTTGAATATCTTATATGTTGAAATGTCAAGGGAGTGTGAAAATTCTATAATAATTTCACCTATGTTGGCAAGCACTGAACAGTGCTGAATGCGCTTCTCTCCCCTTCGCTTGCATCTCAGTGCATTTCTAATATAAAAATCACCCTGGGAGAACTGAACGTTTAGGAGATCAAACTGGTGTGTTGGCCATAAAGATCAATGGAGCCTTCAGTAAAACACTGTTACACCTTCAACGGCCTACATGAAGACAGATACATAAACTGCCATTCAAGAGACCAAAAAAAACTTTAAAGACATCAAATCATTTTCAAAAGAACAAAAGTATTCATTTCATATGAACTGCACACGCACTATCCAGCTGACAGCCTGTTTATGTAGCCGTTTCTGTAGTGTTGGACTATACTTCAAATAGAGCAGCTGGTTTTCTACAACTGTAATATTTTAGGGACTCTCCCACCAGTCAATAAAATTGTAGTTAAGCTCCTGTCCCACCAACAGGAAACTGAGGAGTTCAAATCCCGGCTCCAACAAGCTTCCACAAACTGGCTCCTGATCAATGCCCTTAACCGCCGGCGCCAACTGCTCAGCTCAGCTGCAGATAAGGCCATTTGGCAAATGCTATACTAACGGTACCACAGAAAAGTGATCGATGCAGGGAATGCAATTCTACTACCTTACCAACAGATGTCGCCAAATGTTCAAATAACAGTTTAGGGGTTGGAACAAAAGCATTACGGTGTATTATTTACATTTTACATTTATGCCATTTAGTAAAATGTATTTAAGCCCTTATCCAGAGCGACTTACATTTCATACAGTCTAACAATTCAAGCAACTGTGAGTTAAGAGCCTTGTTCAAGGACCAAACAGCTTGTGGGATTTGAACCCTGGACCTTCTGGTCCATAGTCAAGTACTGTAACCACTAGGCTATCCCTGTTCCATTATAATATAGTTATATTCATAACATAATACAGAGTATCAGAATTACAGTGTATTTCTGGCTCTTCAGCACTATGTTCAAGTCATGTGGCTCGCAGGTTACTTGAGTCAGCGAAGCACTAATGAGCATTTGCATCCACTGAATCCTGTTGGATCCACAAAGTGGTCCAAAATTTTAAACTACTAAAACCACTGCTAATACAGGCTGGAGCCTTGACTAATATTTTCTGAAAATCTTTGTGTAGGTGTGTCAGTTTTATGCTGAGAAAACATCAACATTTGAACACTCAAGTAAGTTCTTAAATGCTACTATAGTATACACCGATCAGCCAAAACACTAACACAGACCAAAGAACAAATAACTCTGATTATCACATTGCAGTGCATATTAGGCTCTGGGACATAGCAGACAGTAAGTGAACAGTCTGTTCTGGTAGCTGACATGTTGGATGTGGAAGAAATGTTGCAGGAGTAAAGACCTCAGCAACTATAAACACAGGACAAATCATTATGGCCAGACAACTGCATCCAAGTACCTTTAAAAAGAAAGACTTTTGGGGTGCTCCCAGTCAGTACTGATGAGTATTGGACAGTGATCCAGTGAGAGACAAACCACAAAGAGTGTACACACCACTACAGTGTGCTGGCACCCAAGGCTCATCGGTGCATGTGAGCAATAAATCCTATCCTGTCTGGTCCGAATGGAGAGAAGAGGTACTGGGGTACAAGTCACAGAAAGGTCTCTGTGTTGTGTCCTCACAATACATCCCCCCTGCTGAGTATGGCCTGGCTAGTCTCAAATCAGTCACAGAGTGTGCTCACACCATCAAAAGTGCCCACAACGGGAATGCAAGTGTCAAAACCGGATGTTGGAGCAATGGAAGAAGTTTGTCATGTTCGATAAGTACAGCTTCCCATCACGTGGGATGTCGAGCACATGTGCACCTGAGGAAGTGATGGTACCAGGATGCACTGTGGTAAGAAGGCAAGTTAGTGGAAAGAATTTGACACGCTTGGTCCAGCCATTCAAGGGGACATTACTTTGCTGTGAAACACATACCTAAACATCGCTACGGACTGGGTTTTACTAATATTTTGGCTGATCGATGTAGATTATTAATTTCCATACCTACTTAATCCAAATCAGGGTCCAAGAAAGCCGGAGCCCAACCGACAGCACAGGGCACAAGGAAGGGACACTTTAGAAACACCAACTGACTTAACATATCTTTGGAATGTGGTAGAAACCGAAGTACCTGGAGACAACTCATGCAGACATGGGAAGAACATGCACACTTCACACCAAAGGAACCCGGGCATCTAACCAAGGATCTCTGGAGCTGTAAGGCAAAGTGGTAACCATTGTATCACCGTGTTTTCCACAGATGCATCAGTAAATTATATTGCAGGTATTTCCCAAATACTGAGGTACTTCATAGTATCTCTCAACCCTTCTAATTACATTTTTTAAATATCCCATTTGAATGCGTGTTTCAGTAAATGTCCTAGGGTCAAACTTAATCGTTTTAAATTGTCCTAAAGCTCGAATGAAGGACAGAGGCCTTTTCATACATCCGGACCAGACTACTCCGGATCCATCCACCTTATTTTATGCGTGTTAACTTGATGACCATACAGGAATGCACGTAGATCATTTTACTTAACAAGCTTTATGACTGAATGCATTTTCATTGGAATAAAATGTAAAGATGTCAGCTATCAGTCGGTCAGGTACAATACGGTTATAACCGCCCACACTTTATATTAAGATCAAGCTTCCGTTTATTGATGAGAGCACTGATTACCGTAGCTAACGATACAGAGCATGCAGAAAATAGCAAAAATCACGCTCTAACATTGTTAACATAGCTCGGCTTAAAACAATGAACGCTGGATAAAGAGATGGACATTACTTCACTGTAGATGGTTATGCTGAATATAATTTTATATGAATACAATAGCACATCTGGATGTTACATTACTGCCATGAGTTTCATGACTAACACTAACGCTTAATATAAAAAATGGCGGGCAGGTTCTGGAAACAGTAATCAAAATTCCATTTTTAAGAAGCCTCTGCTTTTCTGAAGTCCTTAAAACAGAAAGGTAGAACCCTATCCCTTGAAAAATTCCTCATGTCCTTACTTGGATGAAGAAATGCCATGAGCTTGCTCACCTGACACAGCTCCTTGCACATGCCTGCGCCATCTTACAGCATCAGCCAGACGCTCCTGTAATATCGCGAGACCCGGATTACTGGACGAGACCGTCTGCGGTTCCACCCCAACACTCTTGTCCTAAGGTCCCTTATCATGTTGACTAATGTTGCACTTAATGGCGCTGGAAGGGATAATGAAGCGTTAATTAACCAAGTTCTTACAGCATGGAGTTTAACGTACTGACACCAGATTCACTTGTAATCTAAGTCTGATATCAGTTGTTAAATATCAACGATTTAAATAGGTAAATCAGAATGTAACAATAATTTAAAAGTATCAAGTCTTGGGACAACACCAATACATAAATAAACCTGTTTCAAGTTACTGACACTTCACCAAGTGGCCCAACGAGTTCTATATTACCATCTTTAACAGAACAATTCGCAGTAATTTAGGACTTATTTTTCATCATTAACAGATTTGTGGCCCACTCAGTGGTCTGCACTGTCACCACAGCTCGAGAAATCCAGATTCAAGTCTCACCCTGGTCACTGCCTGTGTGGAGTTTGCATGTGTTACACACATCTGTGTGGTTTTCCTGCCGCATTCCAAAGACATGTTACATCAACTGGCTTCTCTGAAGTGTCCCAGTGTGATTGAGTATATGTGTACATGTGCCCTGAGATGTCCTTGCAACTTGTCTTGCTGATTAGCAGCCCCACCATGACCCTGATTTGGATTAAGTGGGTATAGAAAATGAATGGGTTTGTGAGGCAACTTAACAAGGTTACAAAACAAAAGACAAAGACAATCATACCTGATGCTGACATAATGTGTTCTACTGAGCAGCCCTCATAATCATACAATGACATTTACAATGTACATAAACATGTACTAAAAGACTGACAATGAGATTAATACTTACAGAGCAATAACAATTAGCAGCAAGGCATCGGCAGAGTACACAAGGTCAAAATCCACTGGCAAGGTGTGCTGCCAATTGAGGACAGAGCAGGGAAGGTGACCCTGTCAGTAGGATTAACGGGGTAGAATTTCATTGCTGGAAAGACATTTGTCACATTTCAGGAATTGTGAGGGCGAGAGCTGAGGTTGGTGGTTTTTCAAGGAAAAGTGCATGGAGGGAAATCCGTCCTGCCATCACAGGTGGCGAGAGATGGGTTGCAAGAAACAGGGAGGGGGAGAAAACAAGGCTAGGCCGTATATACCCCCCAGTGAGCAACCAGATGTGACAGTGGCATGAAAAAACTCCTTGAGATGCTTGTGGAAAAAAATTTGGGTGAAAAATCAATAACCAAGCAATATTGTATACATGTATAATTGGTCTCAACCTTTTCCATCTCAAGGCCCACCTACTTATATGTATTTCCAGGATAATAGTCCACAAAAAAAAGTCCTGACTTTGAAACAGAACTTGTAATGATGGCAAAAAAAATGTAATTAACAGATATGAAAATTCCTCTGACAGGTTTATTCATAAAACAAAGTGTCCAATGAGTCTTCAGCAGTGATCAGTTAGTCTTCATGGTTGTGGCGAACAAAAACAACACAAACACATGGAATACTCCTTCAATAGGTTTTTACCTGTATTTTTTATTAGTGTTTAAATGGTTTATCATTTGAAAAAATGTTGCACAGGGGTTAGCGCTGTTGCCTCACAGCGCCAGCAGACTGGGTTCGAGTGTGGAGTATGCATGCATGTTCTCCCCATGTACGTATGGATTCCCTCCAACATTCCATAGTCATGCGTTAGGTCAGCTGGCATCTCTAGAGTGAGTGATTATGTATGCAGGTGCCTTGAGCCCTGTGTTGCTGGTTAGGCCCCAGAGTCCCTGTATGGGATTAAGCAGGTATGGAAAGTATATTTTCTTATTATTAAAAGTATTTTTCTCTTGTTATTATTTAACAACTTTCATTTTGCTTTATCACTTCAGATTGTTTAAGCTCAGTTGTACAATGTGTTCAATTTTTGGAGTCAAAAGGGCAGAGCTTCAGCTTTATTTTTTTTTAAAGAGGCACATGGAATCAATAAAAAGGATATGAAATTTTATATATATATATATACACACATACATACATACACACACACACATTTATTTATATATATAAAAACTTGAACCTAGAAGTCTAGATCCCAACTGAGCAGCCAGAGGCAGGTGTGAGGAAAGTCATCTCAAACGGGAAACCATTGTCCTTTTATTTTCTCCAGCATTTAGGACGATTGGTTAAACTGCTGTCGAGTCACTCTGATGTGTTACAAACTGTACAGCACATTTAAGAATAGACACCGTCTCAAAGCAGCTTGACAAAGAGTCAAGTCATGATGAGGTCTACTTTTAGTACGATTTTTCTTTTGAAAGGCCTGATTGTTACTGGAACTGTATTTTTGGTATTTATTGCATTACACAGTCAAAGCAGCTGGAACAGCCAAAAAGCTCCACACTAGCCCACACCAGTGGCTCTGAAATAGACTGCAGACAATGAAGGACTACAAAGGGGAAGTGAATAAAAAGAATACATGGGATGGTACATTTGCAAATTATTAGTCTGCTTCAATGCTTGTTGTACTACTGTGCGTGTCACTACAGAATTCCCTGTACACCCCTGTAAAGATCGGCTGACTAAGAATCTTTTTTGCATGTCCAAGGATCTGCACACAAGCTTAAGATCACCATATGCAATCTTAAATATTGGTCTAAATGGTGTAAAGCATAACACCTTTAATCTCGAGCACTGACCCATCTAACACCTCTCTGGTGAAATGGATTGTAGACTGAGATTTATTAATGTACTTGTGAATAAATTGAAGATAACATGGCAAACTGCCTAACAGAAGTAAGGAAACCTCATTGTTTTATTTAACATCATATCAGCGTCAATGGCTATATTCATGACAGGCACAACGTATCCACACACTAGTCATGGGCCAGTTTAGAGTGACCAATCAACTCAACGACGAGAACATGCAAACTCCACAGACGTCCGGGGTCGGGAGCGAACCTGGATCTCGGAGCTGAGGCGACAAATGGTCAGCTCTTGTATAAACAAATTTTTAACCCACACGTTTGTGCTGGTAATTTTCGCCGTCACCTTGAGAGACAGAGCACTGAGATAGTTTGTCTTGCACAAAACACTTACTGTTAAGTTTACTCGTAGCCCTATGCTGGGTAAGGAAGTAATGTACAGGATTAATCTCAAATAAACCAGACAAGACGGCATTTTACTAAAAGAATAAATTTTATTTCAGCACTGTAAGCCATTTCTCAACCGTACAAACGTGACTGCCAACTTTAACTCTCTTTCTCTCTCAGCCTTTTGGCTTTCTTCTCAATGCATCGTGAAATCAGACCACAACAGCAAGACAAATAAAAAAGGTTTCTTTCCAAAACAACCCGGTGCTTTCTTCTGACTAAAAATGAGAAACTGTTAATAACGATCATAACAATAACAGCAATAATAATAATAATGAAATTTCACCCTTCACTACACAAGTTCTTTTGGAGACCTTGATGCATGCATCAACGTGTTTTTTTCCTGTTGAACGAAACAGACGACAGAATGTGTTGCCTACAAATGGGGCTTTGTTGAAAACACGGTGGGGGCAACATGCTCTAAAAGCAAGAACGATAAAAACAGGGCACTCATCCAGCAGGAGGAGGGGGGGGCCATTGTACACAACACATTGCTGTTATCATGAACGGGCTTGACACCTCAACACCGGTCAAAAGCATACAGGTGGTCAAAGTGATGTGAAGGGCTTCAGGAGCTAGGATAAAAGGGGAGCGGTTTTAAAGGATGACTCGAATCTAAACTCCATACACATCTATAGGAATGAACAGGCAAGAGCTCCTCACGCTAGCTTATGTCTGAGCCTGTTTACAGTTGTGCTTACATTTACCTTAGCCGTGACTACTGCTGAAGCTACACTATCCAAAGGACGATACAACTGTATGGGAAACTGCAAGGGTACTTAGGATTAAACCGTATCAAGGTTCCACTTCATAAACTGATTAAAAAAAGAAACTGAATACACAACTCAGCCACATTTCACCAGAAAGATGTAAATACCACATTTCGTTCATTTAATATTCATTAATGGACCCACAAAGTTATATATACTCAATTGCTGAACTCTAGACACATGGGTTTCAGAAAAAACAATTGTAATTTCAGCTGACAAACAGTAAGGAAATATGCACTTTGGTTTTAGTAACAGAGGCAATGTACTCCGTTTTGTGCAAGGACGCAATTTATGTTGAATCGAGCTGTACAGAATCAGCTATAGAATCCTCTTCAATTCATTGAAATAACTGAAAATGTTTGACAACGCTGCAGTTTAGTCTGGTGGCTACAATTATATCCTAATGGTGAAGTGGTCTGAAAGAATAACAAAAGGTAAAGAAACTTGCAATCAGTACAGTTCAAAAATATCTAGTCGTGCTAAGCGCATTTTAATACTAACTGTAGTAATGGTCAAAGGAGTAATTACATTTAAAACATAGCAAGAAAAACAATTTTCACAATTTCAAACCATAGATTGTTAGTTGAAATTTTTTTTTTGTTCAACGCTGAAAACGTTGGTTTCTAACTTCTGGCTACGATTACATACAGACTGATTATAAGTGTGTTTATTTTTAATATTACCTTTACTGTTAGTATAATGGGGTAAGAAGACAACACTTGAGCATGAGCAAGAGTCGTGGTAAGAGAAGCCGCGAGTGTAGACGTAATGGAACAAGAAGAGGTGGCAGGCAGTTTTGGAGAAGATGGGGGAAAAATTGGAGCATGAGTGTATATTAGTAAGCCTATACACCACAGTGAAATGGGGGATCTTTTTTGTTTAAGTACAGTAACAATTGCCATATGAATATATGTTCTATATTACCATCAGCTGAAAAGGATTGATTAGGATAAAAGGGACAGGCATACGATAATACGGTTGGTTCTAATAATCAATCTGAACATACATCCCTTAAATGATACTTAATACTGTAAAGTATTGTACATTTCTATCTGCTTTTGTGTATAGTGAACTCTCCACACATGTCCGGTTAAAATGGCAAATAGGAAAGAGGTTAGAACAGTCAAAAAGAGAATACATAAAAGGCAGGTATAAAAAGCTTTGCAGAGGGTAACTTGGGAACCACACATCTGAAATCACTAATTAAACGTTACAAGTAATCAACTATATCAAATACAAATAAAAACTAAATAATGTCACGTTTTCTCCTCTACAAACTGATGTATCGCTAAAAGAAAACTGTGTGTGTGTCCATTTCTGGGTGTGTCTAAGAGTTAATACATCTTTGAGACTAAATTTAAGCTAAGTGACCGATAACCTATAACAAATTGCAACTGGAACAATTACTGAACCTTTTTATATCTATTTTAAATGGCAATGAACTGAAACTGAATTTTCACCTACAGTAAGCCTGACAATGATGTTTGTGTATACATACAGACGTGTGTACGTGTAATGGAAAACCTGTCCATCACAACCACTGCAGAAAATGTTATCAACTGCAACCAAAGTTTAGACTTTGGTTGAACATGTATAGTACGGTACTCGACGAGTGCACTTGTAATGCTTTGCTCTAGATTTTTAATAATTACGTTTCATCATAATTGTGTGAAGTATATCCTGTACTGTCGGATCATGTTCCTCTCTCCAAGAAACATGAAGCTGGATTAAACAGAACAACGAACCTTGGTGTAAATGGTTACTGTTGACACTTGAAACTTCTTAGCTGGTATAAACTTAATCAAGTCTGTTCTTATGTCATGGACTGACGCCCACGAGTGAGAATAATTCTAGAATATATGTCATTAATATGTCTGTCATTGTTTGATATTACAGCAATTTATACAATTTGTCACACTAGATAAAACCATTTATCCATATTGTAACAAAATAAGGTGCATCTTATTGGCATGCCTGCACAGACACTAACGATTTAAACCTAAAGAATTCTGATTACAATTAATCATGAATAAATCCTCTCTAGTGTATTTTTTCTTCCATTACAAAATGTATGCTCATTCCAAACAACCTCATAATCACCAGTACAAAAAAAAGTGTACAAAGGAGTGAGCATCTATCTCCTTTGTGCGAAAGTGTCAAATCATGGCTAGGAGGACAAGATTTCTATGTATTTGCTTATGCTGTATGCCTCAAAAGTGCACTCCTGATTAAAAAACAAAAAAAGTGCACAAATTCCAAGGGCAGTCAAAGTCATCTATATAGAACAAGTCACTGTGCATTGTGATCGCTATAAGCACTAGAGGACATTTTTACAGCCATAGGATACTTTTACAGTACCCACTTCCTTGTGTAATCCCGATTAAGCAAGTGACTGTAGCTATAGAGTATGCTGCTCAAACATAAATAACATAAGTGCTTTATGTTGAATAACAATCAACATCTAAGGGCATTCTGCTTTAGATTGGTTCGATGCTTGCATATCTACAATTTGGACCATAAGGTGCTTTTTAAAACAATTAAAAACAAACAGAACCGTATTAGCAGCTCTATCAATGGATTTTCTATTAGCAGAGAACATGCAGGGAGATAAAAGATTGTCACAAACTAGACGAGAGAAACAACTATTACGCATGGAGCTAGCAAAGCAATACCTTCCCTAACCAGCACATCTGCACTCGTTCGCCATAATGCGTCAGCACTACGGCAGGCAGAATCTGAATGACTGAAACGAGTCTAGTAGTATTCAACAATTTGCACTTGAATTAATCTGCACCAGAACCAGATCTGATGTTCGTTTTCCCAAAATGGACCCTCGACTTGCAAAAAAAAAAGCACAATTTTAAAAGTTTCAGTGTGAAAACCACATAAGTACTTGCCATGTTATTAAAAGGGACGGTTCAAACAGTGCTAATGAAACTATCATTGAATAAAAACTGAGGTCAAGCTTTCATTCACTGGTAGTCATTGTTGGGCTGGACCGCACCTTTAGAGCAAGCCTACAATGTGTACTGGAATCACCTCACAGTAATTCAGCAGCACAATGTGTGAAACGGACAAGAGGTCTGCGTCCTGTCCTATTTTCAACTACGCCTCAACTAACACAGCTGGCAAGAGTACTATGAATATTCACAAAGACGAGATTAGCAATAGAAAGCATTGTAACCACATTACTAACTATAAGAAATTTCTGCAATTCTGCACACCTATGCATTTAAAAATGCACGGTTCAAAAGTCAAAGTCAAATTCATTTTGTGCAAAATGCTACTTACGGAACAGTTAAGTATTGAGCTCATCCCAGCAATTTAAACAGTTAATTTTACATACCTAATTACACAGACAGATGAAAGGGGAAGCAATGGGGCACTGACCCAGCATAAGGGTGCATGGTCTGTGTGCATCACGTGCAGCTAACAGAGCCAGTGTGATCCACCACATTGCGCATGTAAATCTCTCTTTTCTGGGCAGATGGACAACTACAAATTACTGACAAGAGCTTCAGAACTATATTAGGGAAAGTACGCTGTTCTTAAAACGTGCTGACTGAGAGACGATGTGGATTAAATTAGAATATACTTTGGGAGAGGGAAAAAAAAAAAAAGGCCTATGGTAGTCACTCAGGCAAATTTAATTATATCCAAAAATCTAAGGTGTTTTAAAATAAAACAATGTTAGAAAGGTGAAAAGACTGAGAGCTCGTCACAATGCTACAACCCTGATGGGGCAGTGGGAAGGCTGAGATCCGGAATCGAAAAGATTCAGCGCAACTTTGCTCAGTTTCGAATCAGAACCTACTGCTGACACAGACCGCAGTCCTTCTCACACTGTCCATCTACAGTTTCCAGCATCTGTAACATCATAAATTATTCTTATAACACAAAGTGGCTACTGTGCCCTAATTATCATGTTTTACAAGGAAAAGGCAGTCAAACTTGGAACATCCCCTCGACTCAATCATTCTCATGACACTATCAGATGTAATTACTCCTCTTTTTGTAGTGCACCATCTGACGAGCAGTCGTCAAGGCAACACGGGGCCTCTTCCTCCACCCCGTCTCCTGATTGGTTGTCTCTGCTGGCTAAGGCACACTGGATTGGCTGGGCCAGTGGTGGCAGGTCAAGCGGCTGGCCAGTGGGGCTTCCTGAGGAGCTGCCGTTCAGCTGCTGGGACACACCCCCGGCTCTCTCATTGGGATGCCCCACAGTTTTGGGTTCCTCGGCCAACTTGGGGGGGCTGGAGGAAGGTGGCGAGGAGGAGAGATTCTATAGGAAATGATGAAAATTCGGTAAGTGACACACCCACAACCATTACGTTAGCTCCAAAAAAGAAAAAAGGATAACATGTTAGGGTACAGCATTATTTACATATAACCTGCTGGAGACGTTAATGGTCAACGACAAATGCATTAATTGTTCAATGCCATTTAAAAAAGGAAATCTAATGGCATTTCCAATGCCAACAACTGCCATGTAAATTGAAAACTAAAACTGTTAGTGTGTCTAACACACATCAGTTGGTATATGCTGCTGCCGGGTCGACGCACTGTGGGGTACAATGAGTTCACAATATACACAACATGTATGCATGTGTATATACACATATACATCACAGACACAGAGTATAGGCACTTTTGTACCGAAGGAACGTTTGCATAGTTCTTAGAACTGTGCCCACTTTGCTGCGTGAACTGTAGTAACTGCAGCATGTATAGGGACTTTTTTTTTTTTTTTTTTAGCTCTGTACTTCAAGATAGGGGCTTTTCTCAGCACATAGGAACCCTGAGTGACGCAAGTATGTGGCGATTGGTCCGAACGTAGTGATGCAAGCGTATAGTGACTCATCCAGATGCAAGCACCTGTGTTGAGCTCAACCACAATGTATTTGTACAAATGTAGCTGCATATAAAAAAAAAAAATCTTTGCATCTTTAAAATGCAAAGACAAATGCAACGACAGTGAAGCCTGTGTGTGGTGAAAACTTGCGTCAATTTGGTGTCATACAGCATTCCTACTGGCGGTGCGAATGCAAGCCAAAAAAAGACTATGGAACCACTATAGTTCTCAAAGGAGCTCCATAAGGTCAAAGTTCCTCCCAAATTAGTCAATAGAATTGTTTGGTGCAAAAGCGGCTTATGTTCAGAGGATCCAAGGAGAGGCACCATATGCAGTATAAATGGGATACTGTACATGTGGGCACCTGGATTAAGGTGCCCACATACACAGCAGTCCATCTTAGGGCACCAGGGGGTCTCTGTTGCAATGCACATGGCTATACAGCACATCATTACCTGTGGTCGACTGGTGTTCACCTTCTTGGCACCCCTTCCTTTCGGTATCACTTCTTTACCCCTTCTACAACAAAAGACAAGACAGAACTGTCTCTATGAACAGCCACTATTTCTCTACACTTTGTTGTACCTTTCATTTAAATTCCAATAGTGAGGTTGCCATAATAACCATGTGTTCAGATTTCATTTAGAGGGGACTCACCCTTTTCCTCCTCCCACTGATACTACCTGCATGTTAAACCCCCCTCTGCCACGCACCGGTTTGTTTCCAGCCCACTGACCAACAACCATGCCAGCAATCTCCAGCTTTCCACCTTGAGGAGGTATAGACTGGACACCTGCGTTGACCAGAACTGCATTGTAAAACAGACGCACTAACAAATCATGACTTAGACATAAAAAATACCTGTGTTCATAATGAATCAGGACTGTGCAGCACCACAGTATGGGTTCATACCTGGAAAGGCTCTTGGTCTGTGCTGGTGGTGCGGAGGAGGCATGGAGCCAAGGGGCCGAGGTGGGTACAGGGGGTGCATAGGGTAGAACTGTGGCACCATAGCTGGAGGCAGGAAGGCGGGAGGAGGCATAGGTGGGGGTGGTGGAGGGGGCCGAGAGAGGTTGATACCTTCAAGAATGGCCTGCCTCATCTTCTCCACCCGTGTCACCAGTTCCTCCTATAACAAGTGTAGGAGAAGACAGTCATGTAATAATGCTATCTAACAGCTTTAAAGGTGTATCCTCAAGAACACGTCAAAATAGAGGAGTAGAATTATGAGGTGAAATCGGTACCTGGCCTTCACACATGTCCAGGAGGGCAGCTCTGTCTCTCGATGCCTTGGCCAGTTTACTCTGAAACAGCTTGCCATCAAAAAAGCCCCATGGGCAGCAGTGGTCCCAGGGAAGTGGCTGGCCACACACATCGTTTACAAACAGTGCAGTATCTACACCGCTCATGAAGAGTGAGGCCAACTGAACACCACGGTTATCCACTTTCTCCACCTAATGACATGCAGAATCAAGTACAGGTGGATAGGTATTACTTCAATTAACTTTAATCACAGGCCCCATCTACACTATATAGACAAAAGTTTGTGGACACATTACTGAGCTGTGCTGTTTCAGCAACACTCACTTGTAACACATTCATAATATTTAGCATACGTCTGGATTCTCCATAGACAAACAGTGGCAGAGGAACGGGTTGTACTGATACCCCCAGTAACCCTCAATATGACACATTTATAGGTTTCCACTTCCAACAAGTCAGTTCAACTTTCTGCCCTGCTGTCCTTAAGAGTCCAAAAGAGAGCTGGTCTTTGATTGAGAACTTGACTGGCTTGCACAGAACCTTGACCTCAACTCCATCAGTGACTAGGGGTTGTACGACTAGTCAGGTTTTCCACAGCTAAAGCAAAAAACAAGGGAGGCCTCCAAGTTAAAATTCCAGCTTCTTGGTACTGTTTTTTCCCCTTCCAACTAGTTGACCATGGCATCCCATTGCGACTACTGCATGTCCTAGTTGACTAGTCTATGCAATGCCTATCAGGGACCTTAAATTTACTGGAATGCCAAAAAGTGAGCCAGGGCTTACTGTCTAACAGTCATGTTCCATGTTCCTCACAGTCATGTTCCAAAATCTAGTGGAAAGCCCTTTAAGAAGAACGAAGGGTTTTATAGCAGTGAAAGTGGAGGCAAACTCCATACTAATACCAATATTTTATACACTAGTGCTCTTAATTGTGGGCATTTCCCTCTCACAGTTACAAGTAAATCCTAGTGTATAATGATAAGTTCGTAAAGCATCTTAACCCCTAAAAGAGAGTATAAGGTGAAAAACTGTTAGGAGTGGGGAGGACTTCTTTTAGGAGGCTTGGGATTTCTCAAGCAGAAGAGAACATAGTGGAAAGATGACAAATACACAGAAGAAATGTTCTCCAAATACTGAACAACAGTGAGTTAATCAAACGCTACCATTTAGATTGTGCAGGAATAACACTAATTTGTGGCTGACCTTATTAGAGATGTGCTCGCATCTCATACCCAGTGCAACAATGCTGTAATGCCTAAACTGAATGCTATACATGAACGAACCCACCAGTTAAACAGACAAAAACAATCAAAGTAAAAGTAAATGCGAAGCCGCATTTTCTCCAATTTGTAGACAATCCAATAGATTAAGTAGGCTACAAAAATTACCAGCATGGTTAATAAACCATCAAAATCTATGTATAAACATGTTTGATTTGTGGCCTCCAACCTTGAGTTCCTGCAGTTGATCAGGCTCATAGAGCTGGTTCGACACTGCTTGGGCCAAAAAGGCATCAAGTTCATGGCGTTGGAGAATGCGGCCACCTGGCCACTGCATCATATACCTGCAAGTGAGCACACGTGTCATTACTTCAAAATACTACGGCAGTTTTCTACTAAAATCTTGCAATGCTACTGAAAGCAATCTGATTAACTACGCCAGAGTATGAGATTATGCTTCTGGTCGATGTCTCACTGCATCATCTTTCGCTCACGCACCTGAGCACGCAGCACATGAGCAGCAGGTGTGATGGCACACAGGCCGGGTTAAGCAGCGCTGGGCAGTCTGATCTCATGCAGGCCAGAAAGGCTCGTGTACGACGGCTGCGGTCCTCTGAGGCACGGCCGAGCCAAAGACGCCTCAGATTGGGACAGGTCCACTCACGGAAACAAAGAGCCGGAACCAGCTCAGGGGTCAGGGCCGACTTGGCCTTACTGGCACACCATTCCTTAATGATCACTGGGGGCACTGTGGATTAAAAACAAAAACTTAACCTTGTATGCAACGCAGTTTTTAAATCAGTCAGTCATTTCTTACTTCAAGTATGGCTGCTTGCAGTGAAGTTTTGTGCTTTTCAGTAGCTAGGGGGTGCTTTTCATATTATTTATTAGTGTTTCCCAACCACTGTGCCGCAGCACATAAGTGTGCGGTGAGAAATCAACCAATTTCAGCCGATTGGTACTCTAAGCGAGCAGCATGTCACAGGCAGAACAATTACAGCATCTTCCACTAGAGGGTGGTAAGATAGCTTTGTGTTCAATTAAACAGGCCCACGTTTCACACTGAGCAAGTAAATTAAGACTAGATTTACATTATATTTCAATAAATATACTTTTATAATATATTAATATATTTTTTGATGGTGTGCCTTGTGATTTTTCTAATGTGAAAATGCAAATACCAAACAGCATATCACCCAAACCAAATAGCACAGCCTTTCCCTTTACACATGGTTTCTTATTGTGGTGACACTTTGTGGTAGAAAATATGAATTAAACGCAGATGAGAATTCAAACCCAATTCACAATTACAGCAGCATTTATATGGCAACAATGAACACACACTCGCTCTCACACTCACCCTCTAGAGGAGTACGCTTGCGCAAGGCCATTCTCTCCAATCGCCGCTGAGTCTCAGCCAGACTGAACAGCACGCCATAAGCATATTGCCGAGCCGAGCGGAACAGCAACGAGGCAGGTGGCAGGTCAGGATTACACTCATCCTCTATACACACTGGCATCTTCATCTCCCCCTGACAGATACAACAATGGCAGGAACATTAGCAGTCAAGGATCAGAGAATCTGACAGCCTCTGCAACTGAAAAATGACTAAGGTTTCATAAAAAGGTTGTTCATTTAGTTGTTTAACCAACTTTGTTGTAAACCAAGTAAGGCAATATATGAAACTATTACTATCAAGTCATAACATAGCACAGACTGAGGTAGCAGATATGGTCAAGTACTCAGCAGGAATTCTCAATTTATTTAGCTTATTCCATTGTGCAGTCACCTGTCACAGTGTACAATGCTTGCCTAAAAAAAGAATGCAAAGGAGTTCTACATGCTATAAAAAAAAATCAGAATCAGTCGGTCATGTATGTAAAAAATTGGAATTGGAGAAAAATTGCAATCAGTGTATCTCTAATTCCGACAATGTACACCCCAAAACCCCTCCCAACAGACTATCATTAGTTTCGCACATTTGAATGCCTTGGCCCAAATCATACGAGTAGCATATTGTGTTATTCCTTTGAATGTTTGCTTTTTTGCCTGGGAAAGTGATCAGTGAGAGATGTTTGATGTTCTGATTGTTTTATTATTTGGTAATAAAACATGAGTACTGTCATTTGTATACTGTATATATAGATAAAACAAGACGGTGTGACAGTTTTAAAACGTCAATATTGCACAACCTGATCTCTGATTAACTTTATTTTTAGATTCGTTCAAATCAAATTTAAACAACTCACTACAAATAATGCCTGTAAAATTGCTATTTGAATGTTTTTGTTTTTTTTACATGACCACATCTCATAAGATGTGTAACCATATTAGAACAACACTATAACTGAACCCTACCCATACCAAACGCCACTTTCTAAGCAACAAGGTAAGCACTCTTAAATCAGTCAAAATCAACCCACAGCACCAAACCCTGAGTAATATTTCAGTTTGACTTTGAAAACGGGGGCAAACTAGTGGTACCTTTGTGAGGATGTGGTAGATCTGTGGGTACATGAGACCTCTCCTGTGTCTGTGCTCTGCCACTCGCAGCACCTCAGCGCTGACCTGTGGAAGAGGTGGAGTCGTGATGTCCATGTGACTCCGCGTTGCCATGGACAGCAGTGACGGAATTGAAGGTCCACTCCCGTTGCCTTGGTGACTGTCCCCAGAGGCGCCGGCCGCACGGCCACCAGGCTCTTCCCATCTTGGGGATTTATCGACCAAATGACTGAAACAGAACAAAGAATCAGTTTTGCATATACATTTAATACCATTCAGTTTTTCATATGTATTTAATCATTCCATTATTTCCATTCATTTCAAGTTCAATCGTTTACAGTCCTGTACTTGCTTCAAGTTTCTTTACTTTTTCCTTCGCAAGTTTTAGATAGATAGATAGATAGATACTTTATTTATCCCGAAGGAAATTATTGGTCTCCAGTAGTTTAAACAAAGAAGAAAAAGCTTAATACAAATGCAAAGAAAATTACAAAAACAAAAACATGTTTTAAACATGAAGGCTCATATGGGCCAAAACATTAGCACTGTAGAACCAAGTACTGCACTTAATAGTCTTTAAAATGGTAAACATACAGCACCAAAGCTACATTTACATCATTTAGCAGACGCCCTTATCCAGAGGTACAGTCTTACAATCCAAGCAATTGTGGGTTAAGGGTCTTGCTCAAGGACCCAACAGTGGTAGCTTCGCAGAGGTGGGATTTGAACCCTGGACCTTCTGATCCACAGTCCAGTACCTAAACCGCTAGGCTACCACAGTCCCACAAGTCATCTTGAATAAACAAGTTCAGTGACAATTGTGCAAAAACCATTATCTACAAGTAGAAATATGTACAGCTATTTATTAGGTTGTATTCTATTCAAAATACTTTCAGACATTCCCCCTACACACCGACTTCCTCCCAGTGCTAGAGTGCAGCCTTAGAGATTTCTCCAAAACGGATACACAATTACATCACTCTGGTTTTTGGAGGAACTGCACCTTAAGTCTGCCATTTCCTCTACCCTGGATACAAGTTGGAAGGGCTGTCTGAATTACCAGAAAGGACATTTGACGGTTTAATTAATAAACCACCAGCAATCATTTCGTTCTAAATTTAAGCATTTTGAGTAGTTACTAACCGTGATATATCGGCTTGCATATATGTGCTTGGAGTTGGTCAGTAAATATCTACTACAGGTTTCTAGGGATGAAAGGTGTGGTGGCATGTAACAGCAGAAATTTTATTATACCCTTTATAATCACAGCACTTCTAGACCACTTGTGCTCTGCTCTTTTTACTGTGTTTACATGGAGAGAAGAGAAGAACATTTCAGAAATAAAGCACTCCTCATAAACAACTGAAGACGAAGAA
The DNA here is from genome assembly GCA_025084515.1 of Ancistrus triradiatus. Lineage (NCBI taxonomy): Eukaryota > Metazoa > Chordata > Actinopteri > Siluriformes > Loricariidae > Ancistrus > Ancistrus triradiatus. The sequence goes on along the minus strand of JAJAGP010000346.1, from coordinate 160,474 downwards.
TTTGTGGAGGTGTGTGATATTGACCCAAAAAAAAAAAAAAAAAAAAAAAGTATCTTGATATATTCTGGGATTTTGTCAATAACAAATTATACAGTACTTTGCATCCTTCAAAAGTGGGTTTGTAAAAGGCTTACATTGAACTAGCTTGCTCTTGTTACTGCTTACTAATTACATAATTGGAAATCATATTGAAGGGAATTTAAATAAGGAAAACAGGTCATATTTATTTACTAAAACTGATGCATTCAGGTAGCGCATAAACTGCAGACGATTTCACATTTTGCCACCACAACAGATTTATGGTCAAGCAGATCATCCAAGCCATATTTGTCCTTGACATTTCATCAACAAAGTACATCATAATATTCATATTTTGCAGTTTCTAGTTTAACAGATGGAGAAACAAGTTAGTTATCGAGCTGTCTCTAATGGCAACCAATTTCCCACAATTTGCAGACCGCAGTCTTTTGAGCAACATCCAACTTTTCAAAGCCAAACAATCTCCATGCAAGTGAACATGAGCCACATCTATCAATTAAATCTAACAACGTAGACTGTAATGCTGGTGGTGTCTGTATTTTGCCTCCTAATGCACTTTGTTCACTCATTGGTAACTTCAGGCATGCATTTTTAGGTAGAATGCACCTGGCTACATGACGCCGTGAATGAGAGAGCTATTAAGGTTTTTTTTTTGTTTTTGTTTTTACAGTAACCCCCCCCCCCCCCCCAAATAAACACTTCTTGCTTATGCGACTCTGTATAACATTTAAATGTAGTCAATGTAAGAACAACAAAAATACCATTGCATCTCAAATTTGTAAGGACATCGCTTCAATTTACACTGTTAAAATGGAGATAAACAAAACCCTTGATCTGATGCATGAAATACCACAATAAAGGTCCCATATTTATGTGGCGAATACCGGTGCAAAACTGAAGACTATTTTGAATTTGGCCAGTTTGCCAACCTCAACGTTCATATCTCAATCAACACAGTTTATTTCCTGGACTCCACTCATGACCCTCAAACTAAACACAGACACACACAGGCATTCTAACAATTTATTCATTACTTAAATAATAAAGTGTCAGCTTTTTCTAGCAACTACTATGTCTAATAATAGCCTGTGTACATACCCAGTGTCTCCATCCCGCCCTGTAGGGTTACTAACACTGTGATATTAAACAGTGCAACAGTAAAGTTGGACTATTAAACCAGCTGAAACAGCACAGGCCATTTCCTAGAAAAGGAACGCTTGGCCTGAACAAGGATAGGCTTTCGCATGGCGGTGTCATTGAAAATGGCTCTGGCATTAATAAGAACAATGCCATAGATCACTTTTTTTCTTGGGACTATGACCCTGTTCCATAGACATACTGCAATTCTGCAGTTGATAGCATTTAAAACAAAGCACAGAAGTAAAAGGTCTCTATACTTACTTATTACAAAGACTACGCAACCACTCTTACTACACTTACTCAGAGTTTTGAGGTCAGATCACTGATAACACAAAACATTGAACTTGAACAGAAGGAACCCATATAAGCAAAAACTCACTTAGTGCTGGTGTCATTTTGCTCTTCCCCATCCGAGGACGACGGTGGCGAAGGGGAAGGGCCTGAGGGAGCTGCTGTGTGGTGATTTGGCAGTCGGTTACCAACTTGAGTGGAATCATAAGGAGCAGACCAATCTGCAAAGCCCATTTTCCCAACAAGAGAATCGTTGCATTCCTGCAGTGGTGGGGGTGGGTTCTGGAACAGAAGGGCAGGTCCAGAGGCTGAGCCGGGGCCATAGGGCCCACCGGGATAAGGCACCTTAACACCCGACATCTGGGGTGAACCAACCTAACAAAAGACATGGTTACAAATTGAGAAGAATATAACAAACAAAGTCTAAACACTGCAGAAATTCTGAACATTACAGCCAAATTTACCTGGGCTTTCCCAGCCTGTATTGCAGCCATATGGCCTGGAGGACCAAACGGACCAGGCCCAAATCCTGGTACTGCAAATAAAGCCAAACAATAGATTATGAAAACATTAACAAAAAACTGCAGTACAGTCTGTGAGAAAACCAAACGTCAGTGGATGATGCACATTTTCCGCTAACAATTCTGCCAAAAACATGCTAGGCAGTCAATGTCAGAAAAACATTCAACACCATAAACATATCCATGTACAGCACTTACAGAGGTAAGGAGAAGGTCCCATAGAAAGAGGTCTGGGTTTACTGGCCGCTGAGAAATACTCCACTGCCTTCTTAAACCTTTCAATTTTATCTTCGGTCCGTGACTGGGCAAGGAAGAGATAAATGAAGAAAGAAGATATATGAAGAGATGTATAATCTAATTAAAAACAAGTAGGTGTCAGCTAACATTAACTTGTTGTTGTGTAAAAATGAAAAATATAGACATGAAAATTTTTTAAATAAAAGCCAGACTGCAGTCTTTGTGGGTAAAGATGCCATTTGTGCAAATGGATGTAAATAAATAGTTTAAAAAGTTTAATACAATTTATTCTTGTGTGTAATATTTCCAAAATTTGGTATGTCATGTACATATACAAGTGTTGTGGCTGCCACTGCTGCAGGAGGAAAGAGGAAGAAAAAAAAAAAAAGAAAAATATCATACACCCGATCATAAACACTGTTACACCACTGGCCAACAAAAATAGCTACAGGCCTGAAAATATACATATACGTTATTAGTACTAAAACATACCACAATTTTGGCAATTCCAAATTAGGAAAAAAAATCATTTTTGACCTAAAAAAGTTCATGTCAAACTGGAAAAGAGAGTGGAGATGAATGCACAACGAATGCAGGAACGAACAATGCTTAGGGAACTAAGACATGAAATGTTTGCTTTTGGCCCTGACCAAACCAGGCAATGGAATTAAACATTAGAGGATGTGATTAAGGAAATGTGAGACAGACGAGGGGAAACAATACAAGGTTGGGTCAGAGGCGTGACAGCATAAAGTCTGGAACGTTTGGACGTGGCATGAGTTACATAAGAACCAGGTGTCAAGATCTAACATTTCAAATCATTTTAATGGTAATAAAAGCTCGAAAAGAATTAAATGTGTTTATTCCTTCGCTTTACTTCGCCATTCAGAGTACATGCATTCAATATAAGCAAAGATAGTAGCAAAAATGATAGTAGCAATAATGCCACGATCTCCAGAGGCCTTAGGCGAGCCATTTGTGGGAACTGTGGTATCACAGCGGTTAAGGTACTGGACTATGAACTAGCAGGTTCAGGGGTCAAGCCTCAGTACTGCCAAGCTGCCACTACTGGATACTTTAGCAAGGCCCTTAAATGTGACAATTAAGAGAGCTGTAATTTCTATTCTCCTTTACTTTCTATTGCTTTAGCACCCAGGGCAGGTTCTTCTTCAAGAATAGGTGATTTGTTCACAAAACCTAGTTAAAACTTACTTAACTGAAAAAAATACCTCTGATCCAAAGTAACTGAAAACGTATGACAGTAACAGCACACAGTAAGTACTGATGAAATTAAAGATTAAGTACCTGAGACTGTTTAAAGACATCCCTGGCCACTGCGTCCAGGTTCCCGAGGTCTTTGATAGATGCAACATACTCTGATACAGCCTTAATCACAACCTCACAAGGAGGGAGGACTAACTGGTGAGCCCTTACCTAAAATAAGCAAAAGAGTGACAGGTTAGAACTGATGAGTGCATATTTTCGCATATCCACAGATCAACATAATAATGGAAACAAACTGCCAGCACCTTTAAGGAGGCAAGCGGGTGTTCTGGACCCAAGAGACTCCAATGAAAGGCAGCCAGGTCTTCATCTGGCAGAATGTGGTTCCCTGGAAAACAACTCTGATGAGGCAGGTCATGTCAGAACAAGCTATAAATGACCAGGTCTGGCCAGATTATGCACTTACCAAGGAGGGCAGCAAATATGGGCAGGTGCTGGGTTTTAAGGCCCAGCTGCCGAGCAGCCTCAGAGAGCAGGTACTGATGAGTGGTCAGATTTTTGCCGTTCCAGGAGAGCTTGAGAGCATGGGAGCTGAAATAGGCCGGGACATTGCATAGCGCAAACTCTGAGTCCTGTCCAATCAGGCCCTGAAATCCAAAGTCTCGGTACAGGGATAGCACCTCCTGGTGGTGGTCCTCGAGGGTCTGAACCACCTGCAACAAGACAGGAAGGGAGATTTAGCTGGAAATTCAGTAGCACAACTCGCTAATTATTTTGAGATACGAGGCATGAGTCGGCATCTTAGCAGACAAACAAAATTAGTCTAATCCAAATGAAACACCTACACTGGTAAAGCTTGTCAAGCTTTCGTTGGTACCCAAAAAGACCTGACCAAAGAGTGACAAACAAGCTGGAGTATTTTCCATACTTTAAAGAAAAATAAGAATAACAATAATAAACAAACCGGGAAAAGGCAGCTGACAGATGACTAGTGCTTTCAGAAATATTAGAACAGAAAACTACAGCCACAGCTTACCAAATCACTGACATGTAAACATGTCACAAAGGTCTAAAGTATGGCTTTACTAAAGTAAATAATGGCAGCTCCTGGTGCAATAATCAGCCAACACACTTAAACCACAAACAAATAACACTGATTATTTCAATACAACAATGCATGCTAAGCTCTGGGACATCAAAGATGGTAAGTAAAAAGTCAGTTCTTAGTTAGTGTTGGAAGTGGGAGAAATGCTGAGCGACTTAACATGGACAATTCATTATGGCTGGGCAACAGGATAATCTAAACAAGTGTTTCCCAACCACTGTGAAACAATTGGAAGACTATCCAATTTCACCTGCTTGGTACTCTAAGCGAGCGGCGTGTAGTGACAGGCAGAACAATTACATTCTCTTCCACTAGAGGGTAGTACAACTTCTTGCTCCAATTAAGTGGGCTGCCAACCGCCAGTATAACAGAAGACGACAAAGAATTTCCCCACTCTGGCAAACAAAGCTAATTCAGTTCTGCTCCCTTTCTCCCCAACTTATCTATGCTAGGTGGGCTTTTCAAGCATGACTGCTATAAAGACGAAAAAAGACTCAGAGCTGTAGAGGAAGATCTTCATGTGTGTCTTTCATCAATTCCTCCAAAAATATCAGCTTTGTGTTCAACTAAACAGGCCCAGGTTTCCCACAGTGAGTAAACTGGGAGAAATGTATTATATTTCAATAAATATAATTTTTGTGACATTTTTGTTTGGTGGTGAGCCTTGTGATTTTTCTAACGTGAAATATGTGCCATGGCTCCAAAAGGTTGGGAAACACTGATCTAACAACAAGGCTTGTGGGAGTACGCCCAGTCAGCAGCAGTGGTCCTTAACCTCCGAGACCTCGCGTCCGCACAGGAGGACATGACTTTTGGGTTTGTTACAGCTCATTCTTCACTCTGCTTAACTCAGTCCTCATTTGTAGACACTTGAGCATGTCACAAAAACAAAAATATCTCCTGTTCAAAGAGGTGCTCAGTTTTTATATATATAAAAAAATCTGAGCTCTGAAAAGAGTAATGAGGTCTCAAGAGGTTAAGGGACAAACCAAAAACAGCTACTCTGGTAAAAGTGGTAGTAATATTTAACCGGTTACAAGAGGAATGTATTACAACACAGTCTTCTCCAAGACACAGACGGTCAAAGTGCTCATCATGCCAACCGTTCGCCACCACAATGGGAATGCAAGTGTTAGAGCTGGAAGCACTAGAACGCCATCTGGCCCACCAAGTCCCATTTTCTCTTCCATCACATGGATGGTCAGGTAAGCATTCATACTTCAGAGCAACAAATTAACCTAATCAGTCGATACCTTTACATGGGAACCTCACACACTGATGAGGTCCTCCAACAGAGAATATAGCAACCACTTTCTTAGTAGTGCATGAGCTTGGCCTACGTAAGGAAGGGAGGGACTGCTGCAGACACTTATTTTAATAGCAGAAGTGTATTTTGATTCTTCAATGATGAAGACAAGTGTCCACTAGCATAAGTACAGATTTTCTGAAAAGGTGGAAGGGGTTTTTGGGGTGAAAGCGTCATACCGAAAAACTCCTAAGCTGAGAAATACCAACCAGCTATGAGACAAATTACAAACTTCATGCTAAAAAAGCCAAATTCACAAGTGTGTAGCTATTGACGTTTGCATAACTACAATGCACTGTGACCGAGGAAACTGAAACACTTTCCCTTCACTTTTAGCCCGTTTTTCACAAACACTTCCATCTGTTTACATAATGATTTACAGTTAAAGGTCCAAGTACAGTAGGTGACTGAACCCCAATTGTTTCGTTTACTATTTTTAAATCCAAAATATACTGTGCAGACCAAACCATAAGTAAAGACATGTAAATTCGTAGCAAGATGGTTCTCTCTCCCCACTACTCAAGCCAGCGTGTTCACGCTATAGTGAGGTGAATCGCTTCTTGTATGAAAGGCACTTTATAAATAATGATTCTCTCTCTCAAACTATAAGACGTACAGTATTTTTTTTAACCAATTCACCCCCACCCGTGTATGCATTATGGAACGAGCACTAACAAGCTGTGTTACATTGTTTTTTTTTAGCAGTAGCTCTTATAAAGTAGCTCTAATAAAAATGAGCTTACTTGGGTATTTCCCAGGGAAAAGAAAAAGGATGAGGCAAGTAAACAGAGCAGGCATTTAGTTAGCTGGGCCACCTCTCTCTTTGCTCTCTTGGGTCCAAGAAGTGTTAGCTTAGCTCTTATTAACAGCCATTCAGTAAGTGCTACACTGCAACCCATGCTTATATACACAGTTTATGGCAGAGTAAACCGGACTACCGCTAATACCATACACATTTTTCTGTGGTTGTGGCAACATGCTGACAACACGCACACCGAGTAAGTCACTTTCTACAACAAACTCGCCAAGAGGAATTAATTTAGCAACGAGTAAAAAGCGTCATTATAACAGTCACTGAAAAATAACTAGCCCATATTAATTCACGTATCAATTTTACATGTAATAAAAGACATTCTTCTTTTTGCTGAAGTGTAAATGTACATTTTATTCTATAAGTTTTTAAACAAAACAAACATAAAAATTTTAGACCCCTGCAACAGGTTTAAAACTAAACAAAATGATTCACCATACCATAAACAAGTGAAAACATTTCTTTTTAATTTCTGACGAGTAGCAATTTAAATGGTGCATTTTGATTGCATAAAAACAAAATAAAAATCACACAAGAAAAATGCAATTGCATTATATAGCATAATAAACACAAACGCATAACCCAACTCGCCGAAGCATCACCCAACTCGATCATGCACATCGTCCCAGTTTTGCATAGCGATGCATCGTTACACCCATTGTTGACAATACAATTTTCTACTACACCACAACACATGCTGTCATATAGCCCAGCCCTACACGTTCTTAACAAAGCTGTTTGTTTACTTCACTCTCCTGAATCATCAGCATAAACACATTCAGTTTCAGCAGCAGCAGATCAATAGCAAAAGTGCCACCAATTACATTTCTCACATATCATTCAAAAAACATTAAACCACAAATAAAAAGAATTAAAGTCAAACGTATACATCGTTTTTTTTTTACAATGGAGAAATGTCTGAAAGCATCTTTATAAATATCTAGGCCCAGTGCCCTAATTGAGCAAGTCCTGGCAACAGTGGCAAGGAAAAGGAAGAAACCTTGGGAGGACCAAGACTCATAAGTGAACCAAGTTCCTTAAGTAGCCTAGACAATAAACGAACAAACGTTTTGTTTTTCAGTCCAGACTGTGTTTGATTTTTTTTTTAACAACAATGGCCACCTGACATTTGACATGGTTGATCTGAGCTATAGTTATTAGATTTAAATTGTCTCTCTATTAATAATCTTGTAAGTTCCTTATGAAACTCTCCAGTACCACTAAAAGTGTGTTTGGAGCCTGCAGGTTACAATTTGTGGCTATATTACTGTTTGTTTGTTTTTTTGTTTGTTTCATCAAATGTTTTAGCCAGCTGGCAAGCTTGTGATGCAAATATACTATGTTGTAGTCAAATTATAACTGGTACTGCATACCATACTGGAATATAACGGCTCAGATTCACACACCAACAAACACATTGTCCTCGAGTTCCCTCTAAGCATATACTGAATTAATCCGTTCTAGACCCCGAGAAAATCCACACTGTATAAGGCATTAAACGCATTAATGGAGTTGTATTGTACAGGTGCTACCTGATTTACGAAGGGAATGTTCTGACAAATCCATCACAAGTCAAATGTATCTTGAACTGAGAACTTTAAAATCATTCAAATTAAAATCATTAACACAAAGCTTATTTTATAATAAAGTGTTGAAAAATATCATGTAATTTAGTGAGTAATGTATTGAAGAGGAAAAGCAAAACACACTATTGATTGAACTCAGGGAGCTAGCATAGCTGCTAAGCTAACTGCAGCCCCTGTTTCCTTTTGGTTTACTCTTATACTAAACTTTTTTTGACCCATAGAGACTTATTTGCACTAAGAATACAGTACTGTAGATGTAAGAATTAAAAAAAAAACATACAAAAACAACTACAAACTATTATGAGACTGAATCACTGTGTACTGAATCGTGAATAGAGTTTTGGCTGAAACAAGTCGCGCAGCTCAATTCATACAAGTATCATGAAGTGCACCGAACAATTGATGAGAACCATGACGAGAGCGATTTTGACGAGTTCCATGGTAGTCAAGAACCGAGACAATTCTTTATATACACACATTTTCCCACTATTTCATCAGCATTCTGAAGCTGTCCTAGCCCAGATGCATCAAAATATGATTAAACCCCGACACTACCACCACCATGTTACACAGATAAGGTACTTGTGCTGGACTGCTGTCTTCCTTTCTGCAGACATAACGTTTCTCATTTAAAACAAGCTCTATTTTGGTGATCTTTGCAAACTGTAAACGGGTAGCAATGTTCTTTTTGGAGAGCAGTTGCTTTCTCCTTGCAAACCATAGTAGCTCAGTGGCTCCTGACGATGGCCCCATGAACAATACTATTAGACAATGTGAGAGACGTCAACAGTTGTTAATAAGGTTCCCTAGTTTCCTTTGTGACCACACGGACTATTTTATGCCTTACTCTTGGAGTGATCTTTGTTGGTCGACCACTCCTGGAAAGGGGAACAATTGTTTTGAATTTCCTTCCTGATGCGTGTCATGTCAGATGCATTGTATTAGTGGGATCACATCAGAATATCTGATTATTTGTATTATCTGTCCATTTTCCCACTAATCTGCCCTACAAGATCACTGGTGTGTTTCAAAAAGGACTGAAACAGATAGTGATCAGAACATCCTTGGATAGAGCAAAACCAGAAGGACCGGAATACACACATATTGTAATATGAAAGAAAATAAGCAAGTCTTTGTAAAATTAACTCCTTCACACCACACATCAGAAACCCTGCATTACTGCCCAGTGCTTAAAACTCTGTACACCTATTCAAAAATGCTGTAAGTTTAAATCCCAGCTGGGCCAATGTCCCACCGCTGGGAACGTGAGCAAAACCCTCACCCTTAAGCTGCTCAGAGCAATTTTAAGTTGCTCTGGATCTACCAAATGCCATAAATGTAGTGTATGGTAAAATAAATCAATTCATTTATTTTATAATTACTTAATTTGTGCTCATAATTCATTCTCCAATTAGGGCTGATAACAGAAGGTGACTTGGGAGGTAAACATCAACATCTTTCAAGTCTTTGAAAAATCTGTAAACAACTTCAATACACTGCTCAAATCTGATATTTATAGGTTGGTCACATTTTCTTTTTAATGTGCCTTCTAACCAACACCAGTCAGTAGGCCTGGGCTATTTTCTCTTTGAGCACAATTTGCCGTTTAAAAAAAATCTAATTAACAATGTAATAGCCTAGAACATATTTCATATTTAACTGACGAACAAAAACGAGCCCCTGCGTGGACAGAAATTCATTTGGACTGAGGTTTATTTAATGTCGCTTTCAGCGTCAATGGCTATTTAACAGCAGACACAAGGTTACATCGATACTAGTCATGCATACTGAGATCGAGACAATTTAACATAATCAATTAACCTAATGCATGTCGTCTTTGGTCTGCAGGACGAAACTGGAGCACCCGGAGGAAACCCATACAAACACAGGAAGGACACAACCTCCACACAGGTGAAGTCCGAGGTTGGGATCAAACAGAGGACTCTGGAGCTCTGAGGCGACCTTGCTAACCGCTGTCACAATGCCACCCACCCTTAAAACATAACCTAACATTAACATAATCTTTTAAAAATTTAACGAAATTCCATGCATTTATCATTTACAAGGAGTGAATTCAAAGGTTAAATGCAAATCTGCCCGACTAAGAACGGCAACCACAGGACCAGAAGAGGCCAGGATCTACTGGATCATTCTCAGCACTGCAGTGGCACTGGTGTGGTGGGGTTGTGCCAGTATGAGTGGATTAAACACAGCAGTGCTGCTGGAGTTTTTAAACAGTGTCACTGCTGGACTGAATATTCCACTAACCAAAAATGTCCAGCCACCAGCATCCTGTAAGAGCTAACAAAGAACTAGATGCAAACACAACCTGTGCAACAACAGTGGAGCTGTTGTCTCTGACTTTACATCTGCAAGGGGAAGCAATGTGACAGATGTGTCTAAGAGTGCAGTGTTTGAAAACTCCATCAGCACTGCTGTTTACATGCACTTAACCCGATATCTGCAGAAAATCAGATTTTGTCAGTAATCAGATCAACCTTTTTACATGCACTCAGTAATCTGATTATGGCTAAACGCCAGTTTTACATGACTTTTGATTATATAACAATCAATAATGGGATTTCTACTTTTCAACCAGCCAATAATCTTACAGAAGGATGTGATTTAAACTTAAAACTTTAACAACTAAACAACAAAATTCTTCATCACCCCGCACATACACTGTGTTTCAGAATAACCTGTGTGTTTGGTGGCAATTTCACTGCATTTAATTCCATGCTGTGTTTAATTCCAGGGGTTGCCAGATCCCACTAGAAAAAAATGCCACAGTTCAATGGAAAAACTTGCCTGCATGCGCAGACTGAGAGAACCACTCGAAATAGGAGGAACAGTATGCATGCACTGAGAAATCCAATTACTGAGTTTAAATCCAGCTCTCTTGGATTTCTTACTCCGATTCCAGACCTTAATCTGATCTGGGAAATCTAAGTATGCTGTTTCTAAGACCTCTTGAGTAATTGGATAACTGCAGAATTCTGATTATGATCGGATTATCAAGTGCAAGTATACGCCCTCAGTGTCACTGCAGCACCTCCCAAATAGTACCTGATCACTGGTGGTCTTGTGGGGGTCCTGACCAATAGAGAATAGATGGACTACAGTCTAACTGTAGAACTAAATCACATCTATAAGGCAGGTGGAGCTGATAAAACAGACAATGAGTGTAGAAAGAAACAAGGAGGTGTACCTAATAAAGACTTCTAAGAGTGTGGGTATAGTTGCACATATAAAATCAGAGTCAAACATCCTGGATATCATCATATCACACAAGCCTATAGGGCATTACAGTCATGAAAGTCACTGAAAACTTTAGAATGTCACAGGCAACTTTTGTCTATGCAAGCTACTTCTTTATTCGACATCTTTTTGAGGTGGCCCATATTGCTAAAAACGCAAATAGGGGTTGGACTGTGCTGGCTGGCTAACCTATATAGCATCATCAAACTGCCACATAACATATGTATCAGATTTCAGCATCACATATGAAAGTGACCTAGATTGGAACTAAAAAGGTCTGATTCAATGCGTTTCTGCCATTCGCACTGCCATAAGAGAAATAAAACTGTCACAAGAGGAAAAATAAAAGAAACTGGGCCACTTTCACCTGCAGTGTAAATTTAGCCTTTGACTTCTGTTCTGTACAGCAAGCGTCATGTGTACTTATTGAGTGCACTTAGACATTGTTGTACTCAATTCACACTGTCCTGGGTCTGCAATCTATGTTCCCGTGTTATGTGCTGTGAAATGTATCTGTACTTTATGCGGTCATGTGGAACGTGTCTGTATTTAAGGGTGTTTTCACACTTGGACCGTTTCAGCACCTGGAGTCAGACTGCCGAGTCATGATTTCTATTGCATATGTGAATATGTCAAACAAACTCGAACCCTTCTAAATCGCAGCCAAAATAAACCAAACCTGAGACCACATTAAAGGAGGTCTCAGTTCAGTTTGCTTATGAATCGTTTTGTAGTCCTCTTGATCGTTGCATTGTTTCCCGGACCACTTTGCTTTTTTTTCCCCACAGTATGGAATGTGGAACATCAAGGTTTGCCGTACGGAGCTGACTGTCCTGCACAAGGTATGGTCTAGTGGTGATACAAGTTCAATTCCAGGTAGAATCACCAGTTGTAATAGCCGAAATGAGCTGTGCATTAAACCGCTGATCTCCGTTGTTTATCCCACACATTCTTCATTTTAAATGTCTCTGCTCGATTCTGAAATAATAACACCGAGTTATTCTGTCCTACCACTGCATTTTTGTCTTGAGTCGTTAATATAAACAATAGTTGTGTTAATTAAAAAAAGCTATAAACTAGTGATAAACCGATGAATCAGTTGGCTGATTAATCGAGCCGATTAATGCCATTTTGAAATAATCTGCCGATAGCTGCACTTATCAGCCGATATATCTACTATTCAAAAATAGTGGGGGAAAATGCAGAGAAACTTTGTTTCCTGCATTAGAACTTGCAGCTCATAATCAGGGACTACTGAGTGACTAAAAACAAAGATGCTGAGATTCAGTGAGAGTGGGGCCATTTATGAGAAAATAAACTTTGTTTTGAGCATTTACTGCTTTTAAATGGAACAAAAATATTATGTTACCATATGCACTACTCTAACATTGTTTATTTTTATTTGCAAGTACAGTATTTACACTTTTTCTTTTCCCCAGAAAGAATGTGATACCGTTATCTGGTAATATATTTTGTAAAAAATAATAATTTATAGTAATCTGCTCTATTCTGGATTTCTTTATGCACCGTCTTTCATAAAATGTTGATTCTTCATGTTACATGTTTTGATGTGCAAAATTATCATGATAAATACAATTCATCATTCATGCTCGTCTCCACTTCAGTTTTCCTTTACTTTTGGTATTTCACATGTCTTCTCATTTGCTTTAAAACAGCAACATGAATATATGAATACACACGATTCAGTGTTACACCGGAGTTGAAGTGTGAACAACAAGTGGCCTGAGGTCTCACCACTTCTAAAGAGGACCACAAAGAGAAGAGAGTCCTCTTTAAAGGTCGCTTACAATGTGAAAACAAAAAGAACTGGGATCAGTTGCAGTTGGTTCGCTTGCAGGTTCATTTAAAAGAACTGAGTTCAGGTCCATTTAAAATGAACTATATGTGAAAAACACCCCTTGTCTTATGTAATGGGTCTGCACATATGTTGTTCTGTGTAATGTGCTGTTGTGATGCACCATGGGTTGTCAAGAACATGTTGCTCTAGTGGATACACTACGGAATGATTAAAGGTCACTTCATTAAACAAGAGCATGAATGTAGCAGCACCTTAACAACCACAGTTGGACTGTAAATAAGTTCGTATTACTTGTATAGAACTATGACCAAAAACACTGCATTTGCTAGAACAGCATGTAGTGAAGAGTTAACCCTGAAGCAGGACACAGTATCACTGAGGACTCACCCGCACGCGGAAGCGGAACATGGCGAGGCGCACGCAGTGGCTGAGGCAGGCAGGGGGCAGAAACCAGGCTCTGGGGGGCGGTGTGCCCTTGCTGCCCACGTGGTTGACGATGAGCTGCGCTGTCTGTCTGTGGGCCTGAGCGCGGCGCGCCCACTCGGGCCAACGCTCCTTCCCCAGCGTGCCGTTAAAGGCCACGACCAGCTCCAGGCCGCCTTGGTACAGACAGGCCTGTGACAGCGCCGCCAGGTAGCCGAGCATGGCGTTCCACTCCCCGCCGCATACCCAGTCCGTCTGGTAGCCTCCGTAGAGACGCTGCAGGCCTGAGTCTGCGTCCACCAGGATGCGCGCCGGCGGCGGAGGGGGAGGAGGCGCGGTCAGGGCGTTTGGGTGATGAGGATGATGATGATGATGATGATGGTGAGGATGGTGGTGAGGAGTATTTCGGGCGGCGGTTCGGCCTAGTTTGAGCAGATCTACCGGGACCGAGGCGCCAGGGCAGCGCTTCTCTAAGTATTCCTGAAAGCCCTGCACTCCCATTTTCCTGTCTAAAAAAAGTGTATGCAGATGATCACGCCCTCGTCAGAGTAATGAATCCGTCTACCAGATCGATGGCTCTCGTCTGGCTTTGAACAGTTGGTTAACGCGCAACTAGTGCTCGAAAATGTGTCCAGGTGTTGAAAGCGGCAAAAGTCGAGTTATATTTGATATCTGATCGCGGCCATGTAGTTGATCTCCATTTCTTTTTAGTTTGCTGTGATGCTGACAATACGGTCCCGATTAGAAATGTGCATTAACGCTGGATGAAAACTACAGTGTTTACAATGCAACAGCGCTGGGACACGCGGTACCTCTGATGTCGATATTTGAAGATCCAGAATATAATCCTACATGCTAGCAAACTAGCCTCACGCGAGCTAAACCGAGACTGGAAATGTGCCCCGATTGAACATACTACCTAAATGCTTTAATGCACTAACTATCAGACTAAGCTATACGTTGTGCGAAGCCTCAACCGGAGGATGGTGAAACGGTGAAGTCGCGAGCTAACTTAATCCTAAACCTGCAGCTTTGCAGCTAACAGATCAGCTAGCTCACTTAGCTCGTTAGATCCCGGTGTGACTATCGACTCGGGTAGCCTATAGAAACAGGTGCGGTTCAGGGTGAAATGGACGACGAAACGGAAAAAAACAAAGTAAAAGAACTAAAACAAAACAAAACGAAACTCCGACGGAGGCGCCCTCGCTCTTTCGCTCACTCACAACTTCATACTGAGGAGAGGAACGGATTTCAAGCGATGTCGGCCATCTTGCGACTTCCCCGCGGACCAACTAGTGGGCGTGGCGTATGAACACTAACCGGGCGGCGCAAATGTGGTAGAATTGTCGGACATGTAGTTTATCACCTGTTCCCAGCTACAAGAAGACTGCACAAAAGACTACAACTACCAAACATTTTGTTCACTGACCCCAATTTCCATAGGACAAGTCAAAACAGTAATACTTCATTCAAAAGATTGTAATCGACACTGTTTTGCCAGTTGTTGGTGCACTGTATGAAAAAAGTAGGCACTCCTTCTCATTAGTGAGCGCTTTTATTTCAGCCACAGTCACTGCTGGCCATATTTTGGTTTTCGGAAAAGAGTAGGCCTCTACTAAGGGCAGGAGGGCGATACAGGGTAGACATGCAGTCGATGTCTGCATGAGGGTGGGAGATTGGGGCCTGGAGGGGACATTTAGTCTTTTAAACCTCCTGGTGTGCATGAATCAATGTTCAGTCCTTGGTGTTTGCATTCAAATTTGGCTACATATCTTAAATCAATTTATAAAGTATTATACAAACATTTGTTATCACCAACCCCTATTATAGATATTATCTCAAAGTCTGCACTGCACTTTTAATTCCATTTATTTTCTATGGTCGGTCAGACCTAACTGGAACACCACAGACATTACGCAACATACCTCAAGCCATATAAACCAGTTAGCATTACTTTTATGTATTTATGTGCATTGTCTGGACAAAGTAATGAAGTTTTATGTCAATCGGATGACAGAAACCCTAGTTATGACAGCAGAAGATAGCAAATTCAACATGAAAGCAAAGCTAAATCCCACACATTTTAGCAGTGTTTCTCAATCCTGGTCCTGGCACCCCACCGCTCTTCATGTAGTGTTTTCCTGCTCCCAACACAACTGATCCAACTACTCAGCTCATTAACAAGCCCGTTGTAGTTAAAGTGGGTGTGTTTAAACGGGAGAAGCACTAAATTGTGCAGAGCAGTGGGGCGCCAGGACCAGGATTGAGAAACACTGTAATTTAGAATTTTCCAAATAAAAAAAAAAGTTAGTGGGGTGCATTTTCTATGTCCCAAAAAGAACAGGAGGACCACGAGTGCATATGGTTACCCTAATTAAGAGGTTCATGATATAAAGCATAAGACTGCCTCAGTGACTCTTAAAATGATATTCTCACAGATTTCCACCGCTCCAACAAGTCAGGTCATCAGCTTTCTGCAAGTCAAGTCAAGTCAAGTCAGATTTATTTATATAGCGCTTTTTACAATGGAGCATTGTCTCAAAGCAACTTTACAGGTTTAGATTATCTCCTAATAACCACATCCTATCCCAAATTGAGCAAGCCTAGAGCGACAGAGGCAAGGAAAAAGTCCCTTTGTGTTATGAGGAAGAAACCTTGGGAGGACCAAGACTCAAAAAGGGACCCAACCTCCTTGGGCGGCGTAGATGATAAATCTAAGAACGAAACTAAAGTCATGGAGTCATAGTTCAAATAAAATGTGAAGTATGCACATCGGCATTAAGTGGCCCGGGTATGATGGGGCTGGAGCTGATGACAGAAGCAGCTTGAGTGAAGCTGCAGCGGATGAACATCATGTGTGGTCCTGGAACTGGTACCGGAACACAGCTCGGAGAGAAAACAGAAAATGTAATTAGCTATTGATTAAGAGCACAGTGTCTATTAACAATCACTAATGCCATGTGTAGCATGAGACTCCGGCAGCATTAGCTATAGCAGCATAGCTAGAAAGAGGAGAACTGGTAGGTAACTCAGCCAAGAGGGATCACATGAGACATCGGCAACCCCACGGGAGGCAGAAGACAGCAACCCAATGTCTCTGATCACCATAAGACTCTTTGACTATGAACCCCCAGCTCTGCCCTTTGTCTAAGGCAAGGATGCACGAGTCAAGATCAAGAGGTCTGAAGCCCAGTTCAGCCAGACCGCCCACTCGACAATCCCGGCTAAAGGACAAGGCAGGCAGGCCAGACATGACTCCAGACTCCGGCCCCAGTGACCCAAGCCATGCATCCTGGTCTAAATCTAGTCAAAAGCCTGCGCAAATAGGTATGTCTTTAACCTAGACTTAAAATTTTGGAGAGTGTCTGAGTCTCGAACTAAAGCTGGAAGTTTATTCCATAGTTGGGGGGCCATGTATGAGAAAGCCTTTCCCCCTGCTGTGACTTTTTTTAATTCTAGGAACTAAAAGAAGTCCTGCACCCTGCGAAAGAGGTAGACGAGTTGGATTGTAAAACTCTAAGAGTTCACTCAGATAATGTGGGGCCAGGCCATGTAGAGCTTTATAAGTTATAAGAAGTATTTTGTAATCAATGTGGAATTTAACTGGTAACCAGTGCAGTGATGACAGAACAGGAGTGATGTGATCAAATTTTCTAGTTCGAGTTAGCACTCGGGCAGCTGCATTCTGAACTAATTTAAGTTTATTTATAGATTTACTGCACTGCCCTCCTAACTCTCCACAAATAAATTTTTGCCATCTTCGGTGTAGAGTTTAACTGGCTGACACAAAGCACTGCCTTTAATTTCAGATCCTTTCTTTCTGACAAACCTTTTCAAATCGTTGACCTATTCTCTTAGTAGCTAATAATGAAATAGATATTTGCTGTGCCTTTAGAGTCTTGTAAATTTCAGTATAGCTGCAGCTGGCATCCTGCTATTTGGTTTCTGATAGCAACCCCACCATGATATTTTCCTTTTTTTTTCACTACAGCAATGAGCAGTGACATGCAAATGTGTGCCTCAGGAGTGCATTTGCTAATTTTCTGACCAATGATTTGTGTGTACCCAGGAGTGTACATACATACATAGATCACTTTATTAATCCCAGCAGGAAATCGAGGTAGAAGCAGCAGATCAAAGTAGAAGATATGATGAAGAAGATACATTCAGGAGTAAGTTATAAAAAGAGAAGAAAATATAAAGCAGCACTGTTGTAGATAAAATCTTAATAAAGTGCAAAATGCAGCAGATGTCCAATAAGCTCATTCTAAAACTAGGCATTAATTCACAGATGTCCAAACACAGTCCCAAATTTTGTGTAGGATGATTGCTGTTGCTAAGAACATCCTCTTCTACCATTCCCTGCTACAACAATGAATGAGTCTGTTACTGAAGGTGCATCACTACTGTGTGACCAGTAGTGTTTCATTGTTCAGGATGGATAGCAGTTTGTTTAGAGCAATGTTTTCCACCTCCACCTCAAAACTGTCCAAGGAGCATCTCAGGACATAGTGAGCCTTCTTTATTATTTAGGCATTACCTCATTCAGCCTACATACCGCTGCATTCTAAATCTTTTGCAAGGGTCTGAAAGTATGCATGGGAATACCTGCCAGGGGACCTCAGTAGTCAAGTTTTGTTATAACAAATGGCTGGGTGGCTTCCCTAGAAGGGAAAGGTCAAGTTCCCCTAATGATGTACAGTACAGTAGATACCTGTATGACTGGGTCAGGTTTGTTTGTTTGTTTATTTGGTTTATTTATGTTGCTATCAGTATCAGTGGTCATTTCACAGACCCACACTTGATTTCATCTATACACAAGGTTACATCAAGACTAGTCAAATATATACACTCAAGTCAATGCCAATTTAGTGTACTCCATTAATCTAACACACATGTCTTTGGACTGTCTTTGAAGTGAACCCACACGGACATGGGGAGGACAAGCAGACTCCACATAAAAAGAACCCAGGCTGTTCCCCCCATGATTGGACCCAGGACCTTCTTGCTATGAGGTGGCGGTGCTACCCACCAAGCCACCGTGCCACCCACCAGGTCAGTTTAACAACGTAAGCAGAGAAATCCAGCTGGTTATCAAAGACTACTCTGAGGTTTGTTGCATTTTTGGAGGGTGTTACAGAGCAGTTTAAAAGGCATATGACACGATCTTGTCTACAGGAATGTAAAGCAACTCTGCCTTAATAGGGCTTAGCTTCAAATGCTGAGCAGATGTCCATGATGTGATGTTCTGCAGACATGCCAAATGCTGGTGATGACCTGTGTATCTGATGTTGGGAAAGATAGGATGAGTTGAGTGTCATCAGTATAACAGCGACAGGAGAAGCCATGTGGCTTCGCTTAGTAAACATGTGTATAGAAAAAGAAGAGGAGCCCTAAGCAGATATTGGGTGGTGGACCATTCTTAGCATGCCAGGGATACTAATAATGTCTGGTGCTGGTACGTCACTGGGATTGCTGGGATTTGAAACACTTCAGAATCCCTGCTGGATTGATAGTACACTCACTCAAAAAATTGCTGCAAACTCTTCATGCAGTTATGTCTCAGGCAGATATGTAAATGATTAGGTGTGATATAATTAGACATGATTCCCTCGCTGCCCCATAAGAAGGCTACGTACCTTTGGGTGAGAGATTATCTGCTAAACATGGCTCTACAACACACTCTAAGACATTTTGAGACTGGAGCTGTGAGGCGACCTTGCTAACTGCTTGTGCCACCGTGCCGCCCCACTCTGTACAAGATAAACCAGACAAACTATGTGTATATTTCCAAGTTAAACTATGTATGCTCACTGACATAAAAAAAAAAACGCACCCAGATTGAAATATCGGATTGCTGTAGAACTCGACCTGCAGTTGCGGCGCAAGCAGATATGCAAATGTGTGGTATGATTAGACACTGGATCTTGCCACAAGAGGGCATAAAAGTGCTTCCCCCACTGCCATATAAAAAGGCTCTCAGAGGATACTTTTTATTAGTGTACCTCTTGTCGAAAGATGACTGCTAGACATGCCTTTTCAATGTGCTCGAAGACCTTTTGCCCACTTGACAGACTTTGAGAGGGAACGCATCGTTGGACTGAGAGAAGCAAGATGAGAAAAGCAGGGTGGTTGTTTAGATTAATTGCCAACTATCTAGTTTGTTCTGACCTAGGTGTAGCCTAGGTTAGGGTGTATATATAGCAAACAGGCTCCGGATGGCCCAGGCAGATCACCAGTAGAGAGGATTGTTTGATTGGTTGACAATCATAAGTGAATCCCAAAGTTTCATTTTCCACCATCCAGACACAGATGGCACCTTTTGGACTGCTATAGAGTGGAACCATATCATCTTTAGCGATACATCCAGGTTCTGTTTTGGGATTCGACCACTCCATATTGTAGTGTTTGAGAATGGTTTGCCAAAGTAACCCCTTGCTTATGTGGTTCTATCAGCTATCGATGAATGAAGGTTTTTGATGCAATGCCATCTGAGGGATCAGATAACATGGCAGTTCAACTTAGATACCTTGATTCCTTAGATTACTCCAAATTCCTTGAATCATTTAATGATATTATGGTCTGTATAGGGAGAAATATGCAAATCCCTTCCAATCTTTCTTTTAGGTACATTGTTTTAAAGATTTTAATAATTTCCTTATGCATTTGTTGACAAAATGGAGGTCATCTGCCCATCTTTGCGCTTCCTGCCCACTCCTGTCAGCAAAAACAGTCAACTGAGGCTACAAGATAAAACAGAAACTCAAGTGAATGTGAGCTGTGAACCAGTTTGACAACCCCTTTAGGTTTAAATGGAACAAGACAATACAAAAGTTAACAGACATTATAACTTATGTGAAGCATTTTTGGTTTTTAACATGACAAAAACAAGGCTAATCTTCACTCACACACCTGCCCACACAATTCTGCAACACATATGCAGTGTTAGTACAGACATCATGTAATACGTGTTGTAAAGCAAGTTTTGCAATGGCAGAGAAGTGTCTCCTTGTCTTGCACCTATTGGGCTAGCTGTGTGATACCCACTTGTGATCAATGAATCAATACATTCATTGTTTATTTACATGGAAATATAAATGTACAGAGCATTTCAGGTGATTTATGGACTTCTCAGCATACAGCAATGCACCAAGTATAATTCATTTGAACAAAGGTTATACTATCCCAACATGCCCATGCAGAACAAAAGTCCATTAACCAAAGACAGTACATATTTAATTATGTTGAGTGAGTAAGATCCATGGAGCTTGATACCCTGATTGGATTGAGTATGAAAAAAGGAATTCACGAAGGAATAAATAAATAATTAAAGGTCAACTATGTGGAATAGTTTGGGGTGTACATGATGTATGGAAGGTGATGATATTAAATGCGGTTTATTCATATATTTATAAATGGAGTTTAATTAAATCCTTCTGATTGATATATTTCGATATATTTAGGACAACACTGTTATAAATGTTAGATGACTTACTATCCTGATCACCCTGTAATCATTCACAACAATTATTGTTGTTTTTTGCTTAGTCCTTAATAAAATGTGTTCTTTTGGTTCATTAGTTTAACTAATGTTATGTAAAATTCACATAACGATAATGAACAATGCATGATTAAGCTATTTGTTTGTTTAACAGTGTGTGTATATATATATACACACACAGTGGAGCAAAAAAGTGTTGTCAGCCACTGATTGTGCAAGTTCTCCTACTTAGAAGGATGAGAGAGGTCTGTAATTTTCATCATAGGTACACTTCAACTATGAGAGACAAAGTGAGAAAAAAAATCCAGGAAATCACATTGTAGGATTTTTAAAGAATTTAATTGTAAATCATGGTGGAAAATAAGTATTTGGTCACCAACAAACAAGCAAGATTTCTGGCTCTCACCAGACCCTGTAACTCTTCTTTAAGAAGCTCTTCTGTCCCTCCACTCATTACCTGTATTAATGGCACCTGTTTGAACCTCGTTATCTGTATAAAAAGACACCTTGTCCAACAGCCTCAAAACAGGTCAGACTCCAAACTCAACAATGGCCAAGACCAAAGAGCTTTTGAAGGACACCAGGAAGAAAATTGTAGACCTGCACCAGGCGAGAATATAAGATACATGTTCTTATACTGTATAATGATAAATAATGTATAATGTATACATTAATAATGTATAATACAGTATAATGTATAGTGGGGGGGGGGACCTCTTCGCTAAGCTCTCGTGTTTGGCAGTGTCTCCCGAAGTCTTAGGGCAATAGCTGAATGAGACAGCAAGCGGCGCTAATGTGAAGCTCAGAGTAAATAGGAATCCATAAGAACCGTCCTGACCATACACAGATCCATGTACGGATCGTAATCCGGCGCTTTTAATGCGATTACATTATAGGCTGAAATTTGTTTTAGATCTATCGGTTTATCACTTTTAAATCAGAGATCTGTTAGTATAAGTTGCTATCCTTCATTCCTTCGCGTTCCAGATGTCCTCCGTTAGGTCAGTGCTGTGGTTTTCTCCAAGGTTGTTCAGCCCCTGGGCCGGATTAAAAGGTAATACGGTCAAGTGTAAGCTCTTCTTATTTAAACATTTTTATATTATAAACGCGTTATTTTTCTATCATTGTTCTAGCAATGTTGAACGTGCACCACACGTCCAGGCTGTACTGTTTGGTTCTACGCTAGTTACAAGGTCGATAGTAACATGTAATCTGCTGCTGCTTCTTCCTACCACCAGAGCTCACTCTGCTATAAAAGGGCAAAAAAGCAACACAGTGTATGTTTTGTATGCTTGTCAAAATGCAAGACATGCGTGTTTCATGTTGGACGGGTTTGTTTCAAATGCTGGTTAGTAGCCTACTGGTTTAGCTGGTAAATGTGGAACACGAGTGGAACGCTAACAACTACACAGCATCCCTAATGCCACCGCATGTTTAATTTATGGAAATTCGCAATAATCATAGAAAATATAGTAATGTCCTGTCGCCTGTGTACTGTAGGGTAAATACTTAGCACTAAAGAGGATAGTACGAGGGACCGGATCATTTGTTTGACGGAAGCACAAAATGCATTGATAAAACAGTATTACAAACACCACAGAAGATCAGCCAGATGAAACAGACCAAACTATAGTGAATGTGAACCAGTTTATAAAAGTTATAGGTTAGAAAGAATATACAGGTAATGTGGGACAATTCAAATGAGTACTACTTGTAGTAGGACATGCAGAAAAAATGCTATTCACAGCTTGTTACAGATAAATAGCAGAAAAATCATACACATACACCCAAACATGAGTAACATGCACAGAAAGTCTCTAGACACCTCAACTGAGTTAGAACAGTCTGTAGTCAAAACACGAGTTAATGAACCAAGAAGGGTACACAAACTGGTAAGGTAGTCACACACACACACACACACACCACATGAATGACTTCTGCTTTTAAACTCCCGTCTCTGCTTGTGGATCCACAGCGCTGATTGGCTGTTGAGGTGACTCAGCTGTTTACAAGCCACATAGTCCATAGTTAAAAGAAAGAAGAATTTTATTTCCTATTATAATTTATTATAATTTTAAGAACCTTGTTTGATAAAGTGAACGGATGTCGATGAGATGGTCGTCAAACAACCCTTACCTGTATTATTGTCCAAAACACAGAATATGCTGACCCTTGCTGGTTTTTATTTTTAGCAGGGCACAGCTCATACTTAACCTGCTACTGGTATGTTGATTTACAAACTTAACCATGGTCAAATCGCATGCAAACTGCCTTCTCTATGCCATATGCTGCCGTTATATTCAAGGGTGATCAACAGGAATTGGTCAGGTGTAAGTCTATCCTCTTGATTGATTTGTCTGTGCTTGTCAGGTGGTTATTAGTGTGGTTACCAACATCTTTCTTGGTTGAACCAACAGGTTCAACCAAGAAATCAACAGGTTCAACAGGAAGGATAGATACTATGTGAATATAAGTAACATGACACGTGTCAGCATGACACGATCATTGAGTGCAGCTCAGGACACAGTCTGAAAGGACAGCTGTTATGTAATTTCTCTCTTTTGTCATTTTTTTTATAATATTATATTCTTTTTAATTTATTGTTGTCTATAATTTATTTTATTGGATTTATTACAATTTCTTTACTTATCTAGTTCAATTTTCTGTTTAGCTTCTGTGTATTTAAACTATTATGATAAATGTGTTATTTAGGTAATTTAGTTTAATTCTTATGTTTATCATCTAGGCTGCCCAAGTAGGTTGGGTCCCTTTTGGGTCTTGTTCCTGCCAAGGTGTCTCATCACATTTAGAAAGTTTACCTTGCCAGTGTAGCTGTAGGCTTGCTCATTTGGAGCTGTGGGCCTAGATTTTTTTTAAGCTGCTTTGAGACAATGCACTGTTGTAAAAAGTAGTAATAAATAAATTTGACTTGACTTATGTTGTAATAAAGAAGCTGTTTTAACATTTGTGATTTGGTGGTGAGAAAATGAATGTGACAAATTCAATATGTTGGAAATACCTTTGCGATTTACAGTAAGAATTGCTGTTAGAGTTGGTTGCAGTCGAAGGAGTATGAATGTCATCCAAGCAAAACAAAGAAACAGTGGATCAGTGAAGGACAAGCAAATTTCTGGGAGATAGAACTATATAAGTGGAGGCCATTTGATCAGAAAGAGCAGTGACTAACAGTATAAGCTTTCCCTATTTCTAAACTCACTAGCTCTCATGTCTATATCATTGATATCCCAGTTATTACTACAGGGAAACCTCAGAATTCAAACTTAATTAGTTCTGGAAGGCCATTCGAATTTGGATTTGTTTGAGTACCCGGAGTAAACCCACATGGATACAGGGACATGCAAACCCCTTACAGATTTATCTGATCACATAACTAAATATAATATTATGATCTCTCTCTTATATAAATATCTCGTCACTGTCACTTCTATGTAATATAACTAATATACATTATAATATTATATATTTCTGATCTTTGATGTCACTACATCTAATGTCTTATTTCTAATTTCAGGTATTAAGGCCGGTTATTTGCAGCAGGAGAGAGAAGTCCTCTTATACTGTAAGTCCCATAATAGACGAAGACCAGCTGTTTTTGTTGCCTCTATTTGTTGTTAGCTTTAGGACACGTTAAGCCTAGACCTAGTCATATTATTGAAACATAGTACGTCATGTAGCACTGAAAACTCAATGACCGAAAAAATGTTTCAAGTCCTACTTTAAGGCCTGATAGGTTGCCCCCAAAGTTACTTAAATATTGAAGGGGCTCTTATTTTTGGGAAAGGTTTCATTAATTTCTACTTAAGTGAACCATTAGAGCTCTTAATTATTCTTTAAAACACAAGCCCAGTAATACATTTTGGACAAATGTAGGTGTTATCTTTTAGATTTTATGAACAATTAAGGGCTCAATGTTTATAGTTTAAATGGAAAATGAACTATTAGTTTTTAGTGTTTTAACTATTAATAAATAGTTAAATTCTAAATTAAGCCAAATCTGCCTAGAAACTGTTGGAATGAATTGTTAATTTGAGCCACAGGTATGTGAGCAGAAAAATTACCTGACTGGACTTGTTCACCTGTGGACTAGAGGATTTAGAAAGTTGTGCTTGAAGCTCCGTTCTGAAAGCCAAGCCATTATTAATAATTTCGTTACATAGGTCACATTCTTTACATTGTTACTCTCACCCGAAATGATTTGGCTTTCCTTTTAGCTCAGCATAACCTTCTTACCATAATATACCAACCGGAAACGGTATATTAACATAATGATTCACTTTTCCTGTCAGTGCTTATTGTAACGACATTATACTCTGTAACGATGACCTTAAAATCTGTTTTTGCACAAATAATTTAATGTTCCTTTTCTTATAAAGTATTTTTTGTAAAAATGAAAAAAAAAATTTCCTTAAAGCTCGATATACGGATCACATATATTGATCATTTTTGTTGGTGCCAGTTTGTTTATTTGGATTTGTTTAATATTGCTATTAGCATCAATGGTCATTTTTGTGACAGACACACAAGAACATATCAAGACTATTCATATATATGATGTAAGCTTGTGTGTCTGTCACAAAAATGGCCATTGATGCTGATAGCAATATTAATATTTCTGCATAAATATGACCTAAAACATCATCAGATTTTCACCCAAGTCCTGAAAAAAAATGTTGTAAATGGGGTGTAAACTACAATCTTCACAGATCGTACAGTGTAATTTGTATTTCAGCTGCTTTTATATTTTCAGTGAATTATGTGGAATATCGCAATATATCAGAATATGCATCATATTGTAACAGTAATATAGGGGTTTTCTGACTGGACCAGCAGCCTATCTACTGTCTGCGGAATGGGCGGCGCTTGGCCTCTCTGATGACCAGGGTGTCATTCATCCTGTATATCACTGCGTGTGCATGCACATTCTCTACTGATTTATAGCTGTACTTCTTGTGCTAAACTAAAAGAATATTTGTCATTTTCAGAAGAAAGTGCTAAAACATTACTTATTAAAGAATATACATTCACACTATGATCTGTAAATTGTACACCGGAGGCAATTATTGGATTTTTGTCCCTTATGTATTTCTATTGTAATTTAAGGGTTTGAGTGGATATTGGCTGAAGTACTGACCCCCCTTTAACACTGGCTCTAGTATTACCATCTCCTCTTAACTAACCATACTTGTTTTCTCCCTCCCTCCATCCCTCCCTCCGTCCTTCCATCCTATTTATACCTACTTACCCAAACTATGCCATCATCCCACCCTGACCAGGTTATTGTGAGTACTGTGTGTGGATGCAGTGTACTGGTTTTGTATATTGTAGGTATGCTAAGTAGTATGTAGTATGTTTTACTTTCAAATGCTACAGTGTCTGACTGAAGTTATCCTGATGTCTGTTTGAGTGAGTCTGATCATATCTTGCCATGTACACAATACACCTTGTAGACTTGATCCAGAGCTTCGGCTTAGCTTCATAGTCTAAATGTGAAACATTGAGTGTTGCACTCAAAAATGTACTAAAATGTGGGCTGATCTTCATGCAGGTAATAATAATAGATTATCCGATTCTGGCTAAATTAAGAAGACAACACTTACTATTAATGTCTTTTTTGAATACATTAGTTAGTCATCTACTGAAACATTAGACAGCAGTATTTAGGTCATGTCAGAGCTTCTCAACTGCGTTCAGGTCTGGACTCCATAGCAAAAATATTTCTTTTTATACTGTACCAACAGACCGAAGTCTGTTGATATTGTGTCATATTTTTTTGAGTCATTGTCTTGTCATCCATCTGATTATCTGCTGGTGACTGATCTGTACACTGACCACTGATGTTCTCCTTTAAAACTTATTTACACAAATTTGAATCAATCAGTGGCAGCTTTCCGTATACCTCGAGGAAGCAAAGCATGCACAACCCATTATTCTCCTCACAGTTTCACAGCTGGGATGAGATGTTGTCGGTGATGCAAAGTTCCTTTTATCTGCGAGTACTAAGTTGAGCCTTTCTGCCAAAAAATAACATTCAATCTCGTTCATTAACACCATTTTTGTTTTGAACAAGTTGAAGGAGACTTCTAGCCAAGTTCTAGGTCATTTACTGTTTCTCTTGGGTTCTTTCTCTCTATTTTGGTGTTTGTGTGACTATTGCATGTTGCGCTTTTAGTGTGTTGTGCTTTTGGTTGGTACACTTCCAGAGAGTGTACCAACAGTACTAAAGATCCTTCAATTGTCAGTTGTTTATTGTACTGTAGATTGAATAACACTTACATCTTCAGAAATTATTTTGTATCAGCTTCAAGGTTTGCTTTTTCTACAATCCTCTATCAGTTGTTTTGGTTGACCTATAGTTTATATGAAGGACTTTGATGAGAAAAACATACTCTTTATATCCTTATAGAATAAAACCATTTTATGCAAATCTACCACATACTGGAAAACAGTTTAGGTAATGAATGTTTGAATATTGGGAGATCAATATCTGGAAGACTGGTGCTTCAACTCTCAGGAGACCAACAGGGAATGTCCCTAATGTTTACCAACACATGCATGAGCATATTCTCCGTTGTCTTCACAAATATTTGCTAAATGCTACAGTATAGGCAACAATATAAAACGAAGAACCTTTACCTCAGTTGCCGTTTAGAACGCTACTAAAGCTATTTTCCCAATTCCCAAATTCACCATGCATTATAGCAGGTTAGTGGTTCAGTTTAATTATTTATTCCAGCCTGTGCTATGTAAGATGAATCAATGTGTTAGTGTTGTAAGCTGAATGTCTCTATTAATGTAACTTGAATGTCAATCAGACCACATTTAATGAGTACAGTGCTTTCTCGGTTCTTGTTGTTAGTTTATTGCAGAAAGCTTGTTTAGAACCGAAAACGATGAGTATTGAGCTAATTTTTCCGATAAGGAATAATGTAAATTGAATTAATCCTCTTGCTCTTTTGACTCACTCAGGGAGCTAGAATAGCTGCTAAGCTAACTGCAGCCTGTTTCCTTTCGGTTTTCATTCAGTTTCCTTTCGGTTGGCTGTAATCCCTAAACTTTTAGGATCCATTGAGACTTGTTTGCACTAAGAATAAGTGCTGTAGATGTAAAAAATAAAGAAAAACACGTTCTACACGGCAAAGTAAGGGCTAAGCAACACACTGAGCAGGAACTATTGTGAACATGAATCACTGTGTACTGAATCGTGAATCATGAATTGTGAATTGAGTTTCAGCTGAAACGAGTCTCGCAGCTCGACTCCTATAAGTTTAAGCTAGTGCGCCAAGAACGAGACAATTTTTCTAGTCATAATGTGTAGAGAACCGAATTTGGGGGGGACGAGTTTCCAAGGTGGTTGAGAACCACTGTAATTTAATTCAGAAATTTATGTACACTTTTCACTCTATTCAATTCTGTAGATGCATTGTAAACATTGTAGTGACTTTCCAATCATCAACTCAGAAATGTAAGTCTTTGAATAATAATCCCATTGTAAAAGTAAGTCACCATTTCAAATTATTATGAGCAAGAGCATGGACAATCAATAAACACACCTCACTCAAACAGTGCATGTATTTGACCTGCAGTATTTATAATGTGGTTTTATTATGTGAATCATTCTCTTGTTTCTACATCACAGCCCCCTCCTGCAAAGTATGGCGGCCGACACACGGTGACCATGATTCCTGGAGATGGGATTGGACCTGAACTCCTGAACCACGTCCGAGAGCTCTTCAGGTCTGGAAATAACATCGAAAAAGTCTAAGGTTAATCCATAGCAGATTCCAGATGTTTAACAAGCTTGATTTTGACAGGTTCTGCTGTGTCCCTGTGGATTTTGAGGTGGTGAAAGTAGACTCTTCCGCTACTTCAGAAGAAGACATTAATAATGCTGTCACAGCTATCAGACGCAATGGAGTTGCATTGAAGGGTAGGATGTGGCTGTGGGTGTAAAGAAGTCTCGTAATGTATACTAAACCCCAAGCGCCTTTGTTATCACCCAGTGTATTCTTTTTTGCAGGTAATATAGAGACCAATCACAAACTTCCTCCATCTCATAAGTCCAGGAACAACTTGCTACGGTATTAATGTGTCCCCCTTATCTTAGTGTATATTTATAGCAATGTAAAAGGACAAAGCATAGCACAATCTTTTGCATTATAACCGAAATATCATACTAACACTTTGTTTGAAACAGCACATCTCTGGATCTGTATGCTAATGTGATGCACTGCCAGACTCTGCCTGGTGTGCTGACCCGACACAAGGACATAGACATCATCATTATCAGGGAGAATACAGAGGGAGAGTATAGCAGCTTAGAGCACGAGGTGTGTTGGTGTCATTTCTGTTTTTTTAATCATACTCCCACTGCATCTCTTGTCCTTTCTCTCTCTCTCTCTCTACCACACCCAGTTCACTTCACTTCAGTTCAGTTTATAGCAGATTTAATGGTGTATCTAGTTACAGTATTGCCATATTCAGTTACAGTCTGCACAGTCATGAAATTACAGCCTGTGCCTTCATATTGCAGGCTTATAATTCACCAATACGCCACCTCACCAGAACTTTTAGATTGGAAGCAAAAACACATAGGCACTCCACTAGTGAGCAGCATACACTATATGAGTTACTGTCAGTTATTAGTGTTGATGTTATGTGAATATTAGGGGTGTAACCATACACTCACGGTTTTTTTGTGAAGTGTAAACAATGCACATTTTCTTATACAAGTTTTTAAACAAAAATGTTAGTACTCTGAAATTAAAATGATTAGAAACAGGTTTAAAATTGTAAACTAAATGTTCTTTTGTAGCTCTACCATATCCTAAAAAACCCAGTGAAAAATTCCTTTTTTGTTTCTGAAGAATACAATTCAAAATAATGTGTACTTTCCTTGTATAAAAATGTAAATGAAAAGAATCATATTAGAAAGAGTCTCACTGAGAACAGCATCTGTGAGCATGACGTATGATGTTAAAAAATGCAAATGCATTAGATAGCGTAAGAAACATGTAAGAAACATTTTTGGAATGTGATGCATCTTGCCACAATGCATCTTTACACCTTTACTGAATATACCTCATTACGCAAAATAGGTAGAATAGATGTTCAGATAACGAGATCCCTGTTTCCATTATTACCTATGGGAAAATCCCTATCTCGTTCGAGTATATTCAAAACCAGTTATGTCAGAGTAATATAGTGACACAGGGGACTTCCTGTTCTGCCTGTTATTTGCAAATTGGTTGACGCTTCCCCGCTGTAACACACAGTCTCTCGTGTACCACCATGTGTGAGCATGTGCATAATGTACTTTCTTTCAGTGTGTTTTGTCCTGTGGCTAAAGCTTACAATATAAAATAAACAGTCATAACGTTATAATACTTATAATATAGGGTGGCACGGTGGCTCGGAGGGTAGCACTATCGCCTCACAGCAAGAACGTCCTGGGTTTAATCCCAGGTGGAGTGGTCTGAGTCCTCCCTGTGTCTGCATGGGGTTTACTCTGCTCTGGTTTCCTCCCACAGTCCAAAGACGTGTCTTAGGTTAATTGATTATGCTAAAGTGCCTGTAATGTGTGGCCTATGATGGATTGGTGCCCTGTCTGGGGTCGTTCCTGCCTTACGCCCTATGCCGTCGGCTAGGCGCAGGCTCTTCTGCGACCCTGATAAGGATTTAGCGGATAAGAAAATGAATGAATGAATCATGAATGAATGAATGAACTACTGAAAAAAGTTAAGCTCATAGTTCCCCCTACAGCCTATCCTGAATCTACAGGAGCAGACGAGGGTGTACCATGAATATGTGGGACTTTGTAGCAGTTGCTGTTGCAGTGCTGGGGGATGACTGGAAGGCCCTGCTGGGACTCATACTGGGTCTCTGCACCCCTCTGTATTTTTATCACACTGTGTTGTTATTGTTATCATTTATTGTAACAGTAGTGGTACTTCAGAATATTTATGCTAATATATTCAAGTTATTTTGACATGGATGATTTTTTGCTTTCTTATACAAAATCTTTTCAACTAACAACAATTTACTCAGTGTGTTTTAAGATCACAACTTGTGTGTCTATTAAAATTGTATTTATTCTTTTTTCTTCAGGTGAGTGTATGGTAGATAAATACAAATTTATGTTTATTTGTCCTATTTCAACCCTGCTTTCTCCTGGTCAGGTGTGCGGAGGCTAAGATGCCTCGCCCTAGAAGACAAAGGGTGCAGGAGTAAATTATTAATAGGCATAAATGATGTATCGTATCCTTCCAGCTATACTTCCCTTTGTAGTCTTTATAGTCTTCCCTTTATAGTCGTATTCCAACATTTAAAAGGCTTTGACCCGTTGAGGCATGGATTCCACAAGGAGGTGAAGGTGTCCTGTGGTATCTGGCACCAAAATATTACCAGCAGATCCTGTAAGTTGTGAGTCAGGGCCTTTATGGATAGTTCAGCACATGCCACAGATACTTGAGCACATGGCACAGCTTGCTGTGAAGGGGTGTACTTGGTCTGCAGTGTTTAGTTAGGTGGTTCTTTGGGATAGTCGCAGAGCTACCTCGTGTCCCTGATCAGGAAGAGCAGGACTATGAAGTGGGAAATTTTAAGTTTGTGCAAGAATCAAATGTAAATATGACACATTTCTCTATATTTTAATGGACCATTAGCAAATTCTGAGACTTTACAGTAACACTATCTCGAAAGGTGCCCAAACATTTGCACATGTCAAATTGTATGTATTTTGAGTTATGTTCAGAAATGTATGTATTAAAATATTTCATATATTATGTTTGTTTAGCACAGATGTATCCTTGCTATTTAGAAAATCAGCAAAACATGGAAATTGAAGTGCTCAAACTTTTGCTATATTGCTATATAAGTCGTTGTATTAAGAAAATACATATAAACGGAGAAAGTTTCGATTCTTTTGCTTTGATATCTTTAGAATGTTCCTGGAGTGGTGGAGTGTCTGAAAATCATCACGCGTATGAACTCATTACGGATTGCTGAGTACGCCTTCAAACTCGCCAGAGAGAAAGGTCGCCGCAGGGTGACCGCCGTACACAAGGCCAATATCATGTAAGTGTGTCGGTACATTAACACACCAATGGTAAAGAGGGCACCAGTCTGTCACACATACACACTCACTCACACAATGGGACACTTTAGAGATGCCAGCTGACCTAACACTTAGGAATGTGGGAGAAAACTGATGTACCTGGAAGAAACTCCCATGTACACTAGGAAAATATGCAAACTCCACCCAGACAGCAGTCAAGCCAGGACTTCAACCTGGTGTAAACCAGGAAGTGCTGTGTTATTAAATGGCACATTAACACTCCATTAATGCTATATATTCTGAATTTAATTACTCTGTATGTTGTGTAGCTACAGTGGTGCCCTTCAGAATTTTGGAGAGCAGTAGCTTTCTCCTTGCAACCCTGCCATGCACACCATTGTTGTTCAGTGTTCTTCTGATGGTGGACTCATGAACAATAATATTAGCCAATGTGAGAGAGCTCTTCAGTTGCTTAGAAGTTACCCTGGGGTCCTTTGTGACCTCGCCAACTATTATCTTGCCCTTGGAGTGATCTTTGTTGGTCGACCACTCCTGGTGAGGGTAACAATGATCTTGAATTTCCTCCATTTGTACACAACCTGTCTGACTGTGGATTGGTGGAGTCCAAACTCTTTAGAGATGGTTTGTAACCTGTTCCAACCGGATGAGCATCAACAACTCTTTTTCTGAGCTCCTCAGAAATCTCCTTTGCTCGTGCCATGATACACTTCCACAAACATGTGTTGTGAAGAGCAGACTTTTACAGATCCCAGTTCTTTAAAAAAACTGCTAATCCTAGAGGTTCACATACTTTTGCCACTCACTAATATGTAATTTTGGATCATTTTCCTCAATAAATAAATGACCAAGTATAATATTTTTGTCTCATTTGTGTAACTGGGTTCTCTTTATCTAATTTTATGACTTGTGAAAATCTAATGATGTTTTAGGTCATATTTATGCAGAAATAGAGAAAATTCTAAAGGGTTCACAAACTTTCAAGCACCACCGTATAACGTTTAGGGAGATTTTCTTTGCCACTGTTGCCCTAGGCTTGCTCAATTTGAGATTGGCCTTATAATTTAAAGATAATCTAAACTTGTAAAGCTGCTTTGAGACAATGCTCCACTATACAAAGCACTATAGAAATAAAGTTGACTTGTCTTTTTTAATTCTGAAGAATAACTTATTCATAATAATGTGTGGTTTTTCTTGTATAAAAATAAAGAGTATTTAGTTTGGTGCAATTAAAAGTAATTAGAAGGGATTTTAATGCTGTTAAAAATGCAGTTGCATTAGATGGTGTAATAAACAGAACAAGTGACGTCGTCAATCTCTACAACGCACATTGTGACGTTTTTGCATTGTCGTGATGCAGTGTTACATCCCTATAGAATGAATGTGATGTTTTTATTGGAAGTATGAGTCTTTTTACTTTTTAGCTTACTTGTCTTGAGCACTTCCAGGTCATGTCAATATAGGACATGTTTTACTTTTGGCATAGATACTTTTGTACCTGTTTCCTCCAGCATCATCACAAGCTTATTTGCTGTTGTAGTATTTTTCACACCAAAGTACGCTTATCCCAGGGAAACAGAATGCCTCTCCTTCCGATCAGCCTGATGGCTGTGTCGTTCATGGTGTTTATACAGTTCTTTTTCTGATGTCTTGGCTAAGTACTTTTTCCATGATGTCAAGCAAAGAGATAAGTAGGCCATAAAGGTAGAACTTAAAATACTGGATGGTGATGTCCAACATCACTAAATAGCTCCAGGACTTTGAAAACCTTGTTTATACCTTACAAACCACTGGAGACCCAAACTCCACTTTGAGAACCACAGAACTATTTTATGGATCAGTTCTCTTGCGTTTATTATGCTCCACACAGGAAGCTGGGTGATGGTCTCTTTCTGCAGTGCTGTAAGGAGGTGGCAGCAGGATATCCAGATATTACTTTTGACAGCATGATTGTGGATAACACTACCATGCAGGTATCAGTTTACCATATTTTTCCTTATAAATGTGTTGTAGTACACAAACAGATACTGGTGTATCCAGTACCAGTAATTGACCTGTGATTGATTTGTGGTTTGCAATCACACTGAAGTGTTATTGGGTATATGTCTCCCTATTAGCAGAGGTGGTAAGTACATTTACATTTACAGCGTTTAGCAGACGCCCTTATCCAGAGCGACTTACAATTGGTAGTTTTACAATCCAAGCAATTGTCGGTTAAGGGTCTTGCTCAAGGACCCAACAGTGGCAGCTTTGTAGAGATGGGATTTGAACCCTGGACCTTGTGGTCCATAGTCCAGTACCTTACCCACTAGGCTACCACAGTCCCATGACTGTACAAGTACAAGTGCTTGTTCTTTACTTTGAACTTGCTCGTTACTTTAGCTTTTATGAATCTATTTCTTTATCTATTTTATCTATCTATTTAAATATGTTTTTTGGTTAGTCAGGCACCTAATGAAGCGCAAATTGGAATCCTAGCTTTATTCTTCACGCACTGGAACTGGCTTGAGTTTAGGGCTGTGCTAAAAAAAAATCGGTATTTATTTTTGTGATATACTATGTCGTTTTTCAGCTCAAAATATACATTATTTTGAAGGAAGAAAAAACACATTTTACACAAACTACAATCTTCGCTCCTGTAGATGTCGCAGTGTTTTGTCTTAATTTGTCCGTTTAATTATTAGTGTGATGTATTAAGATGACTCGGATCGTACACCATAACTTGTATTTCAACTGTTTTTATATTTTCAGTGAACTATGTGGAATATTGCAATATATCATAATATCCATCGTATCACAATGTATCATGATATAATCGTATCGTGAAAACCTTTCCAATTCCCACCCCTACTCGAGGGTGCAGGAAACTGGCTTGAGGGTATTAGAAAGCCTTTTTAAAGAAATACTTTTTTTTTACTTTTAGTACTGTACATTTAGTAGCATGTACCTTTATACTTCTAATTGAGTAAAATATATAAGCCATACTTATACTTATCAACTTTTACTTGAGTAGATTTTAAGTCAGATTAGTAGTACTTGTGTACTTCTGCCACCTCTGCCTATGAGTGAAGATTCTACAATTGTCATGCACTGGTTGTGATTTTAAAAAATTATGTTACTAAATAGTTTCTTTCCCCATGAATCCAGCTGGTATCCAAGCCACACCAGTTTGACGTGATGGTCATGCCGAACCTTTATGGTAACGTCGTGAGCAACGTATGTGCAGGACTTGTGGGTGGGCCAGGTCTGGTTCCAGGAGCCAACTATGGCAAAGACTATGCTGTTTTTGAAACAGTAAGAGTTCAATAACCCAGGAACAGTTTGTTTCCCAGAGCTTTCACAATCTGTGGATTCCAGAAATACACCTAATTTTTGTCTTTGGGCTTCAGGCCACAAGAAACACTGGGAAAAGCATTGCTAACAAGAACATTGCAAACCCCACTGCTACACTGCTAGCCAGCTGCCTGATGCTGGATCACTTAAGGTCTGTGAAACAATGTTGATACCGAGAAGCCTGATGAATTTATATGTTTCTTCACATGTAACCTTTCCCCCAGACAGGAATGTTCAGCTGAGTAAACTGAATCTGAACTATCCCACGTGGGGTGGGTGGTTTTCTGGAGTAGTCTATTAATCAAATATTCATTATGTTATCAACAAACCAATTACTAAAATATTGCTTAATATCTGCATACTCATGCATTAAATTAAAACTGGCTTTTACATGGCAATTTGTCTTGTGACTCACACAGTGCATTACCTAATGAACCTAAGATCTGACGAGTTTGATCCCAAAAAGAAGGATTACAATTTATGTCACAGTGTATTAATGCTCAGCTATACTGAGTGCCTGGTGGAAAATATCTATAATGTTCCAGCTATACCATATTATATAGTGTATATACTGTAGATCAGTGTTTCCCAACCACTGTGCTGTGAGAAATCATCATGTGTGCCATGGAAGATTATCCAATTTCACCTGATTGGTGCTCTAAGTGAGCAGCAAGTAGAGAAAGGCAGAACAATTACATTCTCTTCCACTAGAGGACAGTAAGATATCAGCTTTATGTTCAACTAAACAACCACACGTTTCACACTGAGTAAGTAAATTGAGTACATTGAGAATAGATTTTTATTATATTTCAATAAATACACTTTCTGTGACATTTTTCTTTAAAAAAAATGTCTGAACAAGGTTGGGAAACACACACACACACACACACACACACAATACACTGTCTTTTGTATTGTATGTCGACATTTAGTTTTGATTTCTATTTTCTCTACTAGACTTCATGACTATGCCAGCGCTATTCGAAAAGCAATCCTCAAAACGTTGTCAGAGACTCAGGTATGATGGAGTGGTACATATTTCATCTCTGAATTCATGATCTTAGGGTTAGAGGATGTATTGAAGTCTCTTATATTATCAATACTAATCAAAATTGATGACATACTCTACAGTTTTATGTCCAAAAGTATATAGACCCCCTTTCTAAATAGTGATATTTTCAGTCTCACTCACTGCTAACATGTTCATAATATTATATAAAGTCGTACTGTAGTTGTACCTCAGTGAATAGAGTCCATAAAGACCTGATTTGCCATGTTTGAAGGAGAACTTCAAGGTTTCTGCTTCACAGAGCCCTGATCGTGAACTTCACCAGACATCTTTGAGATGATTTGGAATGCCAGTTGTGAGCCAGGGCTTGTGCATGCTTTACATGCTATGAAACAATCATGTAAATGACTGTAGACTGTAAAACTCTATGTAAATGATGTTTGATCAGTTTTTCTATGATTTCATTTCATGACGGCATTGAATTGTGCATCTGGAATGACTGCATCCAGAATTCCAGCTAATCCTTTAAAAGCAACACAACTTTTGTCCTGTAAATAGAGATGTAAATGTGGGACTTTTCTTACTGACACTTGGCTGTACTGAGGAGACTAAAACCTTTATAAATACATGCAGCTTTAACTGAATTCCTCCTGTCCCTGCAGTTGCATACAGCAGATTTGGGAGGGCAGGGCACTACGTCTGAGGTGGTACAGGCCATCATGCAGGAGGTTCAGAAGAGTAAGATCCATACTTCCAACCACATATGATGAACCACTTCACTTGAGCACGAGGTATGAAGAATCATTCTATACTACAGTACAGTTTGTCATATTTCAATTTTATGAATGGATGATCAAATGTTAAAGACCAAAAAAAACTCTCTGCACATAGACTGGTCAGCTATGCAAAGCAAAACCCTTAACATCACTGCCAAAATCCTCCAAGAATGTCACCAGAAGAAAACAATAATGGTTTATTGATAGTTGCTGAAATGTGTCCTATATAGGTTTTGTTGATAACACAGGTTGCGTTAAAAACTTTTATATTTAAAAATGTAATTTGACCTGGGGCTCCCAAAGCTTTGCACAAAAGCATAATACTATTCTCAAGAAGCTAACATTGCTAAATGCAGTGTAACATTTGTGATTATATCATTATTGCGTGCATTTGTAGTGCATTTCACTATACTATCAAAACAACCAGTTTTTTTCAATGTATTTAAGGCTTTAATGTCAGAGTGCCAGTTTTGTCTACAGGCTCCCTGCATAATTTTAAGAAGGCAGCCCTGTGAACTACATGGCCCAGCCATTGCACAGTGCCATGGGTTAGCTCATTTTTATTACAGCATTTATAGACTGTACTTAGTCATTTTGAGCTACACATGGCTGATATGCTGTTTAATCTGGCCAAGAGCCAGTTTCTTTATATGAGATGCTGCCGGTAAATGGTTTGATGTGATAGAGAAAGAAAAAAAGGAAAAAGAAAACAAACAAAAGAAAATAAATTAAAAAATATGAAAATTAAATATGGAAGTTGATCTAGAGAAGTCGCAAGAGGAAAGAACATTTCTGTTACAGACAAAGGTTTGAGGAGGTAAAGCTGGACAAGGTGAAAAGAGAAGTGAG
The DNA here is from genome assembly GCA_025084515.1 of Ancistrus triradiatus. NCBI lineage: Eukaryota > Metazoa > Chordata > Actinopteri > Siluriformes > Loricariidae > Ancistrus > Ancistrus triradiatus. Next base: position 122,154 of record JAJAGP010000346.1, on the reverse strand, counting down.
AACGTAAAGACGAGTGAGAATAAAGTAGAGTTGGATAGGAAAGCTGATAAGACAAACTGAATTGATAAGGGGCACTTATAAGAAGTTAGAAGCTCTGAAAGCAGAGAGCTTGGAATGAAAGAGGATTTAAAAATTTAACATTTCATTTAATAAACTTAAAAATTCTAAGAATCTTTAAGTTATTAGTTGTGGGAGGAAAACAGGAAAATGAAACTACTTTGAGTTTAGGGGAACAAAAATGATCACAGCCTTAGTTTGATTATCCTCCATTTTGAAACGGGGAAGTCTGTCGGTTGTAGAAGCAATTTTGTGTTCCCTGATGTTAGTAGACGCTATTTTGTGTTCAGTTCTTTAATTCTCCTGGCTTTTTCACAGCCCCTCCTGATAGGCATGCACATACTAGCAATCATTTGTGGTGCAGTGACAGAGCGCAAGCCTAATATCTCTGAGATCGCAGGATCAAATCAACACTCACAGTTGCACAAACACACTCTTTCCTCCTATTATTGTTTTACATAAAACATATTAAATAATAAGGGAAGATCTTACTTCACTGGGACTTCCGTAAAACCTGGTTTCGCCTCTAGCTTTTCCAGAGGGTGAAGCCTGTATCACTGAACCTGGGTCCAAGCTAGCCACCTACTGTGACACTTCATTTACCAACAAAATCAATGCCATTTATGTGTTATATCAGTAATCATTTGTCTTTTTGCTTTCTAGGTTGAAGTCTTCAATCAATAAATATTATATAGTTTAAATCATGTGTACATGTTTGTGAGTAATATTTTGTTTGTCTGTGGCTTTACAGCTTTAATCCTCTACTTACTTGAAGATAAATTTGTCTTATATATATATATACACAAGCCTTTTGAAGAAATAAAAATGGCTATACATCTGTATCCATTAATCAATTATCAATTTAATCAATTTAAGTATCAATTAATTATGCTTAATTCATACTTCTAAGGATGCCAGATTTTCTTATGAATAACCCTATGTGTGCATAAGTGCATCCGGCCACAGCCTGTCCTTTTAAACAAACATTTGCCTTTGAAAAGGAAGTAAATATCTGATAGAACATCAAAACTGATAAAGTAGCCAGGTTTTTGTGGGTGTCGTATGCTGCAAATTCAGTCAGCACACAGAACTTATCAGTGTTAGAAGGCAAAAATGTGAAAGATTACTTACCTTCATTGTATTAATGTGGAGAGGTTGTGTTCAAAATTTTACAAATGCTGAGTAAAACTCAATAGTCTAACCGCATTATCTTGCACCCTGTCTCATCTCTTACCACCCGTGATGGCAGGATGGATTTCCTTCCATGCACTTTACCTCGAAAAGCTGCCACCATTTGTCACATTCCTGCCAATGATTTGCCAGCAATGAAATTCTACATGGCTAAGCCGCTAAGTTTTTAGCCAAGCGGTCAGTAGGTGTTGCTTTAATCCTGCTGACAAGGTCGTCTTCCCTGCTCTCTTCTCAGCTGGGAGCTCACCTTACTTGCAGATCTTGACCCACATTCTAGCCGAGAGTTTTCAGAAAGGGCCATTTTATGTGTAAATTGCTTGTAGTTTGCTCATCTTTTTACGAAGTTTTCGTGAATGAGGCCCTTTGTGTCCAACTGTCTAAGCAGCACTTGAACACAACACTACACCATACTAGACATGTATAACTCCACTATGATGGCTTAAGCGTACAACTTAAATTCTCTCCGTACACTTCTGGAATATGGTAACACACCTGCTACTTGCATGTACCATTATTAATGTCAGTTAATGTTTTACAAAATGCTGCATTAAAGGATGTCACATATGGTTTTATTTTCTATGTACTTAAATCTTCAACATGTGGAAGATTAACCATGTAACCATATTTAAATTAAATATGCTAAATCTGGACACTGAACACTGCACTTGTTAACCAGTATAGACCAACTATTAAAACAAAGTATGAGACAATGGCTTCAGACCTGGGTGTTTTACGTTCCGTGTGAGGTCAATCTGAAGTTAGAAATTAAATGTATATAACTGTACGCTATGTACGTAGTACAACTGCATTGCTTTTATTTTGACGGAGACTGCTTTATTTTTAATCTTGGATGCCTGCACTCCTTCATAGTGAGAACAGGTGTCTACGAGAGAGATTGAGTTATCCTTAAAAATGTCAGCTCACGTTAAAAAAGAAAGATTGATAAAGAATGTAGAGCTTTTAACAAGACATGAACTTCTAAGTATAGCTATTTATTTACTGGAGTCAAAGGTAAACGCTTGTTGTTATGTTTGTGGAGTAGCCTACATATCGCTGTGTTTGAGGATTACAAATTGAATCGAGACTGCGTGACTAAACATTTTCATAGCCATAACATATTTTTACCAGTAGTAGCTAATCAAAACCATGTTGTTTTGATTGTTTTGTATAAAGCGATGAAACGTATATTGAGCAGAATAAAGTTCAGCATTTGTTCAGCCCTCCACAACAGACCAGGTTTCACATGTGACCGCTTGGGAAAATTAATTGCCCACCCCATATATGATCCTTATATTTTAATGGCAGCTGAACAGACAAATAAACATTCGTAATTAATCACTAGGACAATTATTGGCAGGTTACTGTAATGAGTGTAGCTCGTTTGGGATGTTAAATTGAATAGAAGCTATGCACCAAAATATGCTAATGTAATTGTGTACAAGCGTTTTTTTTCTTAAGCTATGCTGCTCGGGCTTGTGAAGTTTAAAACAGACACACTTCAGAACTCTGTAGTATATAAATGCACCCAACGATTATCCATGAATGTTCTATGACTGTCACTGTAGACAGTCACCCAGATGCGTTTTGAGCAGCAAAGACTCCTCACCTAACCAAATACCTGTTTTATTTCATTTTTAATCTGGAAACAAACAAGGAAGAGGAGCCAGTTTGCACTTTTTCATTTTCTGCCAAGAGATGGTGCTAAAATCCAGTATTCCAACTGAAGCGTGTCAGAATGCGTCAGTCTGTACACACAATAGAATATATATTGGTCCTCCCAAGGTTTCTTCCTCATAACACTTTGGGAGTTTTTCCTTTCCACTGTTTCACTAGGCTTGCTCAATTTGGGATTGGACGTAGATATTAGGAGATAACCTAAACTTGTAAAGTTGCTTTGAGACAATGCTCCATTGTAAAAAGCGCTATATGAACAAATCTGACTTGACTTGACTACTCGCCACCCGCGAGCTCTCCTGATGCGTGAGCGTGCAATATGTGACTGATGATCTAATTTTTACCCCAGTTACCATCAAAGAAACGAGTTGTTTGGGTTTTTTGAAAGGAGGTTATACAGAAATAAGTACCATTTAATTAAAATTCGTTTGTTAATGTTGTTCATTTTCATTTTATTATAAATATACAAACGCAGGTGTGCTGGGTCCCCACAAATAGGTGCCAGAACGCATGTGCTCCTAATATGAGAGGTACCCTATCTTGTTCCGGCAGGATCTGTCTCAAATTAAGCACTGTGACCACCCACCAGCATGCTCCTCTGGATTCTTCTACCTGGAAGTATGACTCTGTCCCCAACTCTGCTTGTCTGCTGACCTTGACCTTGTTTTGCTCCCATAAGCGTTGTTTGCCTGATTTTGTTTATTAAATTGCCATTTGTCTCCATCCCTGGGTTTGCCTAACAGTATGATTCTGTAGCTGAAGCTGCCATGGTTTCTCCAAGTGCTCTGTGCCATTGTTTGAGTCATATGGTCAGCTCACGTACAAGACTGGATCAGTGGCCCCTTTTGCTGCCACTTTTAGTCTGGTGGTTCTGAATCCACTTCCTACCAGTCTGCCAGATGAGCACTGAATGCTTAAAATAGCTTTACCTGACAAGTAGGATGGTAAATCCTGATCCTGATAGATGCCATGGCTTCCTCCTGTAGTGCTTTCTTTATTTCACCAGTCCACCTGCTCTGATAAGATGCACATCATGCTGATTTTTTTCTTTGCTCACGGTGCGTGAGTTCATCTTGGTGCATGCTGGTTTCAAGGATGAGAGGAGACCTGTGGTTATGAGCTCTCCGTTCGCGCCTTCCAGATTACGTTCCACCACATTTACTGCGGATGCAGCATTTGAGAAATGATCGTAAATCCCAGGCAGGGTTGCCAGTGTGTGACCGAGTACACTCTTGAGATCTGCGCCCTGGCAGGGTAGAGTGGATGGGATGATTCTACCTTGCAAACCATCTTCTGGCATGGTGTCAGTTCTGAGCTCCAACCTGAAGTGGGCTGTAGGGATGTTGGAAGTACCTGAAATCTCCTCAAGCCATTTTTCTAGTCCTGTAGTTCTGCATATTGCCCAGTCGGTTCTATGCATTCCAGCCACTTACAATTTTGATGATGAGCTGATGCGTGTTTTGCGGAAGACCCACACATCGTCACAAGAGGTTAGTTCTCTCTCAGCTCCACGATCACCTGATCATCTGGTTCCATACCACGCTCTGCCCTAGGCACCCAGGAGAGAAATGAACACTACTAGCTCCTTGGTAATGATGGGAGGCTGTGTACTGTGATGTGCACTCCTAGGGCGAAGTACCCAAGGATCTGCTGCCGGCAAACTGTCTGGTCTGCCTGGAACTGTGCCTCTGTGTACTGAACGCTGATTGTCTACTGACTTTGACCTTGTTTTGCTCCCATCTGGTTTGTCTATGTGACTGAGTTTTATAAAACCCCTTAAATGGCTTTATGGTTTCATCTCTGTCCCATTAGCTGCTGCTCCAAGAGATTTTAGCACATGTAAAGTGAAATGGTACAGATACACAAATATTAGTACTATAAAGAGATCCTTGTGTCTTTTACCATTGAAGCTGCTAGTCACCAGCAACCACTGGAGCTTCAATTAAATGCCGCAAAGGGAATCAGCATGGGTAGGATACAATTTATGCTAATAATCAGAATGTTTCAGTTCAAATTCAAGAATGGTCAGAGAACCAATATTAGGCAACCTTGTACAAGCATATAAGTTACATGCATATAAGTTGTACAAGGTTGTAGATGTAGATCATTCCTCAGCTATGCTTGGATTTTATCCTGCACACTTTGTTTGATACTTTCGTATATAGTCCATATAGTCCCACTGCAGTAATGGCAGGTATGGAATTTTTTTTTCATACATTTCAGTTTTTCATGATGTAGATCATGCACATCACCCGCTCACTGGCCTTTCATACCCACTTAATCCAGTTCAGGGTCACAAAGGGTTTGGACCTAACCAGCCACCCAGGGAGCAAGGTGGGAGTCACCCCTTGGCAGGGCACCAGTTCAATGCAGAGCACATGCACATGCCAAGCCTGGGTCTCTGGAGTTGTGAGTCAACAGTGGTAACCACTATGCCACTACGTCCTTTAAGGATGTCATGTTGACTTACAATATGTTAACATATGTGTCTTATTAAGGCAAAAGTCTGGCTCTGAATAGAAAAAAATACCTGTATTCATATTTCAAACATATGTCTTTACTTATATGTTGCACAAACCCAGGATTTTTTTCCCCTGCATCGTATTTGTTCCAGTAATAAGCAAAGTTCAACACAGCTGAATTGTCGTAAACACAATATTTCTTTATGAGGTCATGTTTGGGGCAATAAGAAATACAAACAAAAGTCATAGGTGTAATATGAGAGCATTCTGTTTCAAATTTTATTTTTAAAATATTAGATGGTTAGATAGCTAGATCACTTTATAAATCTCAGCAGGAAATTCTTTTGTCTACATCCAGTTACATCCAGTTTTGTCTACATCCAGCACATTACTCAAGCACTACCTTCTCACAGATTCACTGTCTTAAATCATTGAAATGTCATATAGTCATTGTCCATCACACATTTAGATAACCCGTCTTCTTTGGTAAAGGTGGTGTAAAATGCAGAATTACTGTAGTTATGAACAGGATGATCTGTGCTGGGAACAGCTTGTCAGCTACATTATCCTACATGGCTCTCCTCTGACTCTTTGCAAAGCAGGTTGTTCAGTTACAGTCTGCTGTGCACCAACTATATAAACCCTCCCTCCTTTGAATTTACATGCAATTAATAATCCAATAACTGCAGAAAATCAGATTTTGTCAGCAATTCGATGAGCGACTATAGATGCCCTTTAGTAATCAGGTAATGGGAAACCTCTGGGTTTCTATGCTGTGTATGTGACCACTTCAATATTAGGCCCATGAGCAAAGTCCTTAATGCACTATTGCTCAACTTGTACCTTGTATTCATGTATTTATTTGTAAGTCGCTCTTGATAAGGATGTCTGGTAGTTACAGTTGTTAGGATAGGAACTCCTGGTATCTTTCTTCTTGAAATCTGCTGTAACATATGAGGTATTTAAACCCACCTCCCCCATCTAAGCCATTAACCTCCTATAACGGATGATGAGTTGAAAATGAAACCTGATCAAATTGTGCACCAAATGAGTGAGTATCAGTGAAACTAAACTGACATAGAGAATTTCAGTAAGAAGCTACACTTGTCTTATACACTGGTCTTATACAGTGATAAGATAAATTAATGAAGAAACTCACTGTGAGACAGGAGAGGATATTTTACTAGTTATTTACACCAAGAAACATTTACTATGAAGTAACCTGGGAGAAGGGAACATATTGATTAATTTGTCCACTTTTTCTCAAAAATGTACCTTTTAAACTAAAGTGCCATTGCTGGATACAGCCCAGTGTGAATATAGTCTACAGGCCATCTCTAGTGTGCTTGAGGATGACCAGTACTGGATTGGGTACTGCTAATTGTTAAACTTAGACAAGAGACACAGTGGTATACAAATAATCTATAAAAGACATTTAACATTAAGACATTTGATTTCAGTGTTTTCTCCTAAGAGGAGAAAAACACAAAGTGATGGGATGCAAGTGAAAGGAAGAATATTGGTTTAAAGAAACAACAAAATACTTAAAAAGGAAGGACCATTCACAAGCATTCTTCAGCTTTCACTGGCATACTCTCAGTTTTTTTCCCAATCATACATTTGTCCAGCTAGGTAACACACTAAATTAATTATGTAGATTGTGGGCTCTACATTTTGTTAAAAATGATCAATTCAGAATTGGGGGTAAACAATACTCTGATAGTGATGACCAAAATGAAAGAGATCTAAAATTCAGTTACTCATATTGTAATATGTCCCCAATTCCCAGAAAGCTCTTTTGCTATCTCTAACAATCGTATAACATCTGGTATTGCCCACCAGAGACAGTCTATCCAGAACAGCAGGCTTTCCAAACTCTGCTGGATGCCAAGTGCAATATGGTGATGGAGGCACTTGGTTCCCTCTACCTAATGTAATCAGAATTCACAGTTCCCAGATGAGCCATTGCAACCACTGCCATCTTTCCCATATTTCTCTCACACATTGTCTGCTGCGCCCTTTGTTTGTTTGGTTTTGTAAATCCTCGTTCCATATTTTTCCTCTTCTATTGTATTGATTCATTTTGTGTTTAATCTCATATCTGTTCTACTGGTTATCCATAATAACATTTTCTCTGTGGCCTCGCTCACATGTAGTGCTCTCCTAACAGAGGAAATCTCGTATCAAAATCCACGCCATCTGTTTCCTTCTATTTTCATTTAGCAATGCAATAACAAACAGATATAGGTTTAGTATAACACTGTAATAGAAAAGTTTTTTTTAGTGCATCTGCTTCAGATGTATGCTGTTATACAGTGGGGCAAAAAAGTATTTAGTCAGCCACTGACATTCTCCTACTTAGAAAGATGAGAGAGATCTGTAATTTTCATCATAGATACACTTCAACTATGAGAGACAAAATGAGAAAAATAAAATCCAGGAAATTTTTAAAGAATTTCATTGTAAATTATGGTGGAAAATAAGTATTTGGTCAATAACAAAAGTTCAACTCAATTCTCAATAAAACATAACCTTTGTTGGCAATGACAGAGGTCAAACGTTTGCACACACTGTAGCAGGTATAAGTTTGGCTCTCTGCCAAACTTCAGATGGGCCTGGACATGTACTGGCTTAAGCAGGGGGACACACCTGGCACTGCAGGATCTGAGTCCCTCTCGACGTAGTGTGTTACTGATGGTAGCCTTTGTTACTTTGGTCCCAGCTCTCTGCAGGTCATTAATCAGGTCCCACTGTGTAGTTCTGTGATTTTTGCTCACCGTTCTCATGATCATTTTGACCCCACGGGATGAGATCTTGCGTGGAGCCCCAGATCGGGGAGATTATCAATGGTCTTGTATGTCTTCCATTTTCTTACAATTGCTCCCACAGTTGATTTATTCACACCAACCTGCTTGCCTATTGTAGATTCACTCTTCCCAGCCTGGTGCAGGTCTACAATTTTCTTCCTGGTGTTCTTCAACAGCTCTTTGGTCTTGGCCATGGTTGAGTTTGGAGTCTGACTGTTTGAGGCTGAGGACAGGTGTCTTTTATACAGATAACGAGGTCAAACAAGTGCCATTAATACAGGTAATGAGTGGAGGACAGAAGAGCTTCTTAAAGAAGAAGTTACAGGTCTGTGAGAGCCAGAAATCTTGCTTGTTTGTGGGTGACCAAATCCTTTTAATTCACCATGATTTACAAGTAAATTCCTTAAAAATCCTACAATGTGATTTCCTGAATTGTTTTTTCTCATTTTGTCTCTCATAGTTGAAGTGTACATATGATGAAAATTACAGACCTCTCTCATCTTTCTAAGTATGAAAACTTGCACAATCAGTGTCTGACTAAATACATTTTTGCCCCACTGTAACTAATGCACACCTGCCAGTCAGTTTCTCACGGCTACTCGATCCTAATTCTCTGGAGCTCTGAGGCGACAATGTGCCCGTACTATTTACATTGGGCATGGTGTGAGTATATAGTTGTTGTAGAGGGGTGACAAAAAAAAAACAGAATGAGTGACGGGTTCCGTTACACTAGGTTGAGAGTGGCCCCTTCGAGGATGAAAATGCTCCCAACTACAGGATACAAGGGGTCACTGATTTAAGTCATATATTAGAGCCTCATAGGCAATGGATCGCAATCTTCAACATCCAACAGAGATATTAAAACAGTTCCATTCCATTCATCCAGGACACTTTCAAAGACTTGGTAAACCTTTGAAAAGCCTTGCTGAGTCTGTTGGTGAACAAACATTTGTCCTTAGTCATTTCATAAGCTGAACTCAGGTGCAATGCTAGGATCTAAAGAAAGTATAACATCTTAAAATGACAGAGGGACAATTAAAATCGCAACAGCATCAATGACCATTCATGACAGAAGCAAGGTTACATCAACACTAGTCAGACACATTCATACTGGGGCAATTTAGAGTGACCAGTATACCTAATGCATGTCTTTGGTCTGTGGGAGGAAACTGGAGTACCCGGAGTAAACCCACACAGACGCAAGGAGAACCTGCAAACTCCACACAGATTGAACCGTGGACTCTGCAGTTGATCACGCAAACCATTTGCACTGCTGTGCCATCTAAATATCTATAAATATAATGTTCGCATGTTTTCAGAATACAGGTGATCCATTTTATGATGGCTCTATTTACATTGTTTTGACTTTACAATGGGAATCCAATAGTACACATAAATACACATTCAGCAGAAACTGTACTCTGAATTTAGAATTTTCCCAGGCGAGCACAATACTTGTGTAGAGTACAATACTCTGATGAGGAATGTGACTGGAAAATGTAGTGAGGCAAAGCTGTGGTCACCTTTTTTCTCACTTTCAATAGGTATATTAAAAAAAGACATGAGATATTCAGTACTTTATAATAAAATAAGCTTCATGCTAATGATTTTACCCAACTGTAGTTTAATGTAAGTGTGTTAATCATGTTCAAGATATGCTATGCACTATGATACTCTCCAGTGCTTGATTTGGAACTCTGCAGTGTATAACATAGGGAGTCATGTGACAGGAGTGATGAGCACTGGGAAACGTAGTGAGGAAAAGGTTGTGTGCATTATTAAGCATGTTTAGGGTAGGCTACGCTTTGATATATACAGTATATATTAAACTCATCGGTTCACGATAAATTCAGCTTACGATGGGATTTGTTGGAACGTATCCCCATCGTAAATCAGAGAGTTCCTGTAGTGGTGAATGATTAATGCCATTCAGTATCAACAAAAAAGCAGAAGCTCTCATGGATACACACACTATCCAACTACTTTATCTGAAACGTGTAGTGACTTCACCCTCTCCATCTCTCTCTCTATCATCCTCATTGAAATATTTGTCTTTCCTCTATCCAGTTCCTTCTGCTCATCTTGGCTGCTTGTCTTCTGCCCTTATCTCTGATAATAGCTAAAATGTTTAAACTAGGCAACATCATTCGTTATACAAAGCAAGTAAACCTTTAAGCAGTGAAATATTAACGACAACTGTTTACTGAAAGCTCTCCGATACTGAAAGCTCTCTAGGATTGTGCTGCACTCTGGAAGCCTCATAGCACCCCAGTGCTATAATATTTATATGCATCTATTTTTTTCAAAATTGTACTGGCCGGGTGCAATCTTGTGGCAAGGCTGGATGTGGCCTGTGGTCTAGATGGCCATGAGTCATAATAAAAATTAGAACCCCGAATCAGAAAAAGTTGGGACAGTATGGGAAATGCCAGTGTTGAAAAACTTGGGATGGAGGTAGTTTAGGGCTAGTAATGAGGTAAACAACTAAATAATGATTTGATTTCAAACAAGTATTGTCAAAAGACAATCATGATTTGGTACAAAAGCAGTATCCACGAAAGGATGAGTCTTTGAGGAGCAAAGATGGGCAGAGGATCTCCAGTTCATCAACAAATGCATGAGAAAATAATTGAAATGTTTAAAATATTGTTTAGTAGCAAATGAAATGAAGTTGACCAGAAAAAACCTGACATATCTTGGGTTCATACTATCTGCAATTAAATAAAAATCAAAGGAAATGTAAGGAACACTGCATAGATTTTTTCAATTTGCATTTCCCATACTGTCCCAACTTTTTCTGATTGGAGTTGTATATTAAAGTAAATGTATCTAGGGCATGGATGAATTCCTGTTCTAAAACATTTTTTCAATAATGTTACCCAAGTATTGGTTCACATGTTCATGTTCACTGACAGGAAACTTTTAAATTGGCTGCTTTGCTTACCATTCACTACCCTTCAGTGAGTAAAATCTCCACTTCACCCATGTTATCCTGTTTCTGGAAGGAAGCACATATGTCATCTATATTCTGCCGTCATGCTTAATGTCACGGGGGTGTAATGGGAGGGACGTGGTGGATACTGCAGCGCAAGTTTTAAAGTGACAGTCCTGCTATAGCATAGTGTTTTATTAAACCTGAGATCATTTTGTAAACCTGAGAAATAACATCAGAGCTGGTGTTAAAACATTTGGGGTTTAAGCCACGAAGGCCCACTCCTAACAAAAAAATGTACACCACACACTGTTTTTCCATGTTCTCTGAAATACAGAAGGAGTGCAAGTAACAGGCCAACAGCATGCTCAGGTCAACTGATGCCGATTCACATGACAAGCCCACAGAGAGAGAAAGAGAGAGATGAATAATCCGCAGTGATGAGGTTAAAGCTTCATCCTCCACTGCACTGTATGCAAGCTGGTGCATCACAAATTTCTCTGAGAAAACATCCTCCTCATCGCGCTGTCATCCTCCTGCAACAGCACCGCCCCTGTGCCTGTACCACTGGTATCGACCTCCACTTTAAATGGTCAACTGCAGTGAACAGAAGAACTACTGAGCAGCACCTTAGCAGCATCACAGGCAGATTGGCATGAAGGAGACCTCATGAAAGGTGTATCGTACTGTGACAGATTTGTGAAGGGTTAACCAGATCTGAGAAGTGCTTACAAAAACGATAATCAACATAATATGGCCACAGAGAGAGAAAGAAAAACAGTAATTTAAGTAATCAGACAGTAATTTGAATATGGAATAGCACGCTTTGTGTGTGTGGTGAATGGATATTAGTGTAAAAAGACTTGTATTGTTTTCTTTCAAGTGTGTGAGTCTGTGTAACCTCTGTCACTATCTGATTCTTCCGTTAAGTCTCCACTATATCTGTCAGGTGATAAGAATGAACATCTGCCACCTATTTTATGATCTGCTGCCATATCCCATCATACTCAGCAAGCGTTGGGGTTAGGATGGAAAGCAGTTGGTGATCAGCGAGAGCCAGGAAGATGCTTTTCACAGAAAGATACCATATCAGGGAGAACTTAGCAGTCCAATTTCATCCTGAGAGAGATTAGCTATGTAAAGATATAGCGGTGAGCCTGTGGTTTGGGGTTTTTACAGCTCCTGGCCCTTTCCCAGACCCCTTTCTTGCTCAACATCTGCTGTCTTTTCATTCGCTCTTTTCTAAGTTGGACAGATTTTCTCACTTGCTCTCAGAATACCTGCTACCATCTGTTATTTTTCCAGACCATCTTCTAGTCCTGGGTCACACACACCAGGTGTGCTATGCCCATAAAATAATCCATGATCACATGTTCAAGGCTTGATGGGGTAGCGTGCTGTTAGCTTGTCCTCTTGGGATTGCTTTTGCTCATGCTGGGTCACACGTAGAGTACAGGCCTTCTGAGTCTTTGAAGTTGTGGTGAGGCCAGTTACAGTCAATTTTGAACTGTTTCATTATAGTGAAAACATAATTCCATTTAATTTCAACACTTCAAAAAATAATGCTTCTTAGTGTAATACGACATATGAAAGTAGCTTAGGGTGAGAGTTGTTGAAAGATTTGGTAGGTATGTGTTTCATTAGGTATGTTAGAAGCATCCAGTTGTAGCTATGTGTTGGCAGAAGAGAGCAGACACCTGTTGCATCATGTTTATTTGAAGCAGCAGAATCAAGCGAGTGATCCAGGATCAAGTTATATGTGTCTGGCATGCGCTTATCATGGGACTAGTTTGCACTTAAAAAAGTGTTTGCTGAGTTCTAATACACATTTTTATTTAGGTAAGCAACCGCATTACAAGTTACACTGACACTTCAAGCAAACAAGCACATGGTTAATGATGCCAGGAGTGATGCCAGGAGTATTGGGCTTTCATGTTGCAATAATGCCCTGATGCAATTGTTCAGCATTTCTAATTTTAACTTGTAATGAGCAACAATAACAATGAGGCCCAGTGTGTGTTTTAGCGTGAATGGATCCTGCAAACACAACTTAGTCTTATTGGCTCACTGTACAGTCACTACTCTTTTGTATGAGCTCAGACACATCATGATATGTAAAAATCTGGACTTATGGGACACCCTGTAACAGTCTAAAAATGTGATGTGGTAAGTAGTGTTGGTGACTCCAGAGTCCTGTGTACAATCCTCGACTTTGGTTACAATCTGTAGCCGGGTTTCCATCCAAACATTTTGCAAATGTTATGCACATTTATGAAATTTTGGCAGAAAAAAATGTGAATAAAGTCATGTTTCTATCCACTACAGTTTTATGAATAAACTGTAGATGACGTAGGCTGCCACGATTAGGGGTGGCATCTAAACAAGAAAAAATTTTACTCTGGTTTTTGCTTTTAGCAGAATAATCAGTAATTTACAGTGGTGCTTGAATGTTTGTGAGCCCTTTAGAATTTTCTGTATTTTTGCATAAATATGACCTAAAACATCATCAGATTTTCACACAAGTCCTAAAAATAGATAAAGAAAACCCAAACAAATGAGACAAAAATATTATACTTGGTCATTTATTTTAACTCTGGGATGTTGGTGGGTTTCCTCACATTAACTGCTCGCTTCAGGTCCTTCCACAACATCTCTATTGAGTTAAGGTCAGGACTTTGAATTGACCATTCCAAAACATGACCTTTATTCTTCTTTAACCATTCTATGGTAGAACGACTTGTGTGCTTAGGGATTCAGTTCATGGACAGATGTCCTCACATTTTCCTTTAGAATTCTCTGATATAATTCAGAATTCATTGTTCCATCAATGATGGCAAGCTGTCCTGGCTCAGATGCAGCAAAACAGGCCCAAACCATGATACTACCACCACCATGTTTCACAGATGGGATAAGGATCTTATGCTGTAATGCAGTGTTTTCCTTTCTCTAAGCATAACGCTTTTCTTTTAAACCAAAAAGTTCTATTTTGGTCTCATCCATCCATAAAACATTCTTACAATAACCTTCTGGCCTGTCCACATGATCTTTAGCAAACTGCAGACGAGCAGCAGTGTTCTTTTTGGAGAGCAGTTGCTTTCTCCTTGCAATCCTGCCATGCACACCATTATTGTTCAGTGTTCTTCTGATGATGGACTCATGAACATTAACATTAGCCAATGTGAGAAAGGCCTTCAGTTGCTTAGAAGTCACCCTGGCGTCCTTTGTGACCTTGCCAACTATTATACGCCTTGTTGTTGGAGTGATCTTTGTTGGTCGACCACTCCTAGGGAGGGTAACAATGGTCTTGAATTTCCTCCATTTGTACACAATCTGTCTGACTGGATTGGTGGAATCCAAACTCTTTAGAGATGGTTTTGTAACCTGGTGAGCATCAACTCCTTTTCTGAGGTCCTCAGAAATCTCCTTTGTTTGTGCCATGGTACACGTCCACAAACGTGTTGTGAAGAGCAGACTTTGATAGATCCCTGCTCTTTAATTAAAACAGGGTGCCCACTCACACCTGATTGTCATCCTATTGATTGAAAACACCTGACTCTAATTTTACCTTCAAATTAACTGCTAATCCTAGATGTTCACATACTTTTGGCACTCACTAATATGTAATATTAAATCATTTTCCTCAATAAATTAATGACTAAGTATAATATTTTTGTCTAATTTTTTTAACTGGGTTCTCTTTATCTACTTTTAGGACTTGTGTGAAAATATAGAAAATTCTAAAGAGTTCACAAACTTTCAAGCACCACTGTACAGTTTTTCATGGCTGTGTTCAGTTCTGAGACGCTGGGCAGGACAAGCAGTAACCCACCTATTGAGGGCTGAAATGTGGTGTGTGTGCGTGTTCGTTCGCCTGCTAGTGCGCAGTCTTTAACACATAGCACCTGTTCATTAATGCATTCATTTTCTTATCCGCAATATTGGGTACAATATACTTTTAACAGTCACGTTTACATTCAGTGAGTTTGACTATTAAGTCATATCTTAATATATCAATAGAATATTTTGTTTTGTTTTTGGTCTGAACGGAATCATGTGACCTGCAACTTGATACATCATTTACTGCAGTGTTCATTTGAAAAACCCTTTTCCATTACCTTTTTGGGCTTTAGTGATATTCCAACTTTTCCACCTTGTCCTAGCGTAAAACTCTTTTTGCCATATATGGGTGGGTTTTTTTTGTTGTTGTTGGAATTTTCCATTCAGGTTTTTTATATAGCACACATTAAAAATAAACGTAAACCCACTTCTGTGGAGTTTGATAGTTCCTTCCCTTTCGGTTCAACCACCTTTGACCAATTCTAAGCTCTCCTGAACTGTAATTTTTAACAGGATTCTATGTACAGCACTTTGGTTAATAGGTGGGGAAGGATCACCGTTTGAACCAGCTAACCATGTCTGCATGTGACTCATCCCAGACGATGTTGCGAGTGAACGCAAATGAACCTACCTCTTTTATGGCTGGAACCCAACACTGACTCTTAAACACAGACCAAACATGGGATAGGAATATATCAGAACTAAGGACATGAGAGAGAGAGAGAGAGAGAGAGAGAGAGAGAGAGAGAACCTAGAACACAGACAGGGGGAAAAGGCTTGCAATGAAAACTGGTGCAAGAACAGGCGTCGCCTGTGTGAACAACAGGCAGGGAGATGCAGGTCAGAAGTTTTGAGATTAGAGGTCACCCATATGGGAAACGGGCACAGATCCAGGTCAGAGCCAGCTGACGAACAGTCTAGGCTTCAGGTCAGGTCTGTGACTGGAACACTGAGACAAACAGGCAGAACAGATACAGGATCTGGCTGACTGCCGGTGCTGGTACACAATGTAATTTCCAATGAGGTAACAGAAACCAAGCTGCACAAACCTGGGAAGCAAGGGCAGAGTTAATCACAGAGCTGAGATCCAACTAGGATTGGGTAACTGAAACAGCAGAAGCTCAAACGAGCGCCAAGGCTTACTGAGACCAAACTAAGACGGAGCTCAACTGATAATCCCAACCTCGCCTCAATGCCAATCCTATGTAACAAGGCTCAAAAGGGCTGAACTCGCTGCAGGTGTAACAATCAGTTACTTGAGATGAGATGAGGCTGGCACGTCATGGAGAAGAAGCATACAGGGGCCGACAGGGAAAATACACACTTAACCTCCGAAGTAAGAGAAGTCAAGAAACAAGAAAGAATAGAAAAAGTGCAAACCAGGGGCTCGAATGAAAAATGAGTACCTAGAACCGAAGTCTAACCGGCAGAACATTAAGCTCTCCAACATTAAGGGCATGTATTCTGTACTCTCCCAGCACTGCATACAGGTCCCAAAGCAACTGTTAATTTTGCTAAATTCACTCATTCATTCACTGTCAAACCCACTTAATCCAATTCACACAGGCAGTGGCTGGGAAAAGGCTTAATCCAGATCATTGTCCTTCTGGTTCTCAAGTAAACATTATGCCAGTCATTGAGTAAACATTTCACATGAACTGTATGCTTGAAATATGTTTATATCAGTATCATAAAATAACTACTGTATGGATAAGTTTGCACCATCTTTTTGGTGGAACATCGTATATTAAAACCAAATTTGGGCGGCTTGGTGGGTAGCACTGCTGCCTCACAGCAAGAAGGTCCTGGGTTCAATCCCACGGAGGAGTGGCCCCCTGCTTTTCCCCCACTTACCCTGTAATTTGGATATGTGCAATTCCCTTGGTCAACAATTTTGTAACAGACCAACTCAACAATGCTTCTTTTCAGTGGCATGCGGTACAAAAAAGGAACTTGTTTCTTGCGCTGTATCTTTGACAGTGATGTATTGGTGATGGGGCTGCAGCAGAGACATTCCCAGTACAGCATTGTCTTTCTGGACCACAGCCAGGTACATTTACAGCATTTAGCACACGCCCTCATCCAGAGCGACTTACAGAAGTGCTTTGTATTGTTCTTAGTAGACATTACCTCATGCTAGTACAAATAAGCAGTAACCTAAGAACATGACCAATTACAGTGGTGTGAAAAAGTGTTTGACCCCTTCCTGATTTATTTATTTTTTTTGCATATTTGTCACACTTATGTGCTTTGGATCATCAAACCAATTTAAATATTAGTCAAAGACAACTCAAGTAAACACAAAATGTAGTTTTGAAATTTAGATGTTCATTATTAAGGGAGAAAAAAAAACAAAACCGACATGGCCCTGTGTGAAAAAGATATTGCCCCCACCCCCTTGTAAAAACTTAACTATGGTTTATCACACCTGAGTTCACTGTCTTTAGCCACACCCAGGCCTGATTATTGCCTCACTTGTTCTCAATCAGGACATCACTTAAATAGGACCTGCCTGACAAAGTGAAGTACACCAAAAGCTACACATCATGCCGAGATCCAAAGAAATTCAGGAACAATTGAAAAAGAAAGTAATTGAGATCTATCAGTCTGGAAAGGGTCATAAAGCCATTTCTAAAGCTTTGGGACTCCAGCGAACCACAGTAAGAGCCATTATCCACAAATGGACATGGAACAGTGGTGAACCTTCCCAGGAGTGGCCGGCCGACCAAAATTACCCAAAGAGTGCATGACTCATCCAAGAGGTCACAAAAGACCCCACAATAACATCCAAAGATCTGCAGGCCTCACTTGCTTCAGTTAAGGTCAGTGTTCATGTCTCCACCATAAGGAAGACTGGGCAAAAAATGGCCTGCATGGCAGACTTCCAAGACAAAAACCACTGCTGAGCAAAAAGAACATTAAAGCTCGTCTCAATTTTCCAGAACACATCTTGATGATCCCCAAGACTTTTGGGAAAACATTCTGTGGACTGACGAGACAAAAGTTGAACTCTTTGGAAGGTGTTGTGTCCCATTACATACGGTGTAAAAGTTACACAGCACTTCAGTAAAAGAACATTATAGCAACAGTAAAATATGGTGGTAGTAATGTGATGGTCTGGGGCTGTTTTGCTGCATCAGGACCTGGAAGACTTGCTGTGATAAATGGAATTATGAATTCTGCTGTCTACCAAAAAATCCTAAAGGAGAATGTTTGGCCATCTGTTTGTGACCTCTAGCTGAAACAACAGCAGTACAATGATCCAAAACACACCAGCTAGTCCACCTCTGAATGGCTGAAGAAAACAAAATGAAGACTTGGAGTGGCCTAGTCAAAGTCCTGACCTGAATCCTATTGAGATGCTGTGGGATGACCTTAAAAAGCTGTTAATGCTCAAAGCCTCCAATGTGGCTGAATTACAACAATTCTGCAAAGATGAGTGACCAAAATTCCTCCACAACACTGTGAATTGTTATTGCAAACGCTTGGTTGCAGTTGTTGCTGCTAAGGGTGGCCCAACCAGTTAATAGGTTTAGGGGGCAATCACGTTTTCACACAGGGCCAGGTAGGTTTGGATTTTTTTATCCCTTAATATTAAACACTTCATTTAAAAACTGCATTTTGTGTTTACTTGTGTTCTCTTTGACTAATATTTAAATTGGTTTGATGTTCCGAAATACTGACAAACATGCAAAAAAATAGGAAATCAGGAAGGAGCCAACACTTTTTCACACCACTGTAAATCCTGTTACGACTTGATGTAGGTAAAACCACAGTTTATATATATATATATAATATAATTTTTTAATTATGTAAGTACACTTTCAGCCTTCACTTAAGTGATGAGTGAAGAAGTCAGTCTTTAGTTGGCATTTGAAGAGAGCAAGAGACTCAAGTGGAAGTTAATCCCACCACCTGGGTGCCAGTACGGAGAAGAGTCTTGATGCTTGTCTTTGTTTAATCTTCTGTGGTGGGTCCAGTTGAGCAATGCTTGTGTCTCTGAGTGTATGAGGTGCAGAGCATGGTTTGACTAGTGTTTAAGTAAGAAAGTGCATGTCTATTTCTGGATTTGTAGGCGAGTATCAGAGTTTAGAATCTGATACGACAGCAACAGGGAGCCAGTGAAGAGAATGTAGCAGTAGGGTGATATGAGAAAACCTTGGTAAATTGCAAACCGGACGTGTGGCTGCATTCTGAATCAGTTGCAGGGGTCTGATTGTACTCCTGGGAAGACCAGCCAGAAAAGCATTGCAGTAATATAGTTTTGATATAACAAGAGACTGGAAAAGCACCTGGGAAGCTTCCCTGGAAAGGAAGGGTCGAATTCTCTTGATGTTGTAGAGGAGGTACCTGCATGACTGCGTCAGTTTGGCAATGTTGTAAATGTGAAACACCTAACCAGGCAAGAGGCATTGCCAAGACTCTAACTTGGGTCTCTGCAGTGATGGGCTGCAGTATTTGACCATAGTGCCTCCCGAGCACCACATAAAGAAGGTTATTTAGATTTTTTATATTACTTATATAGATTTTTGAATTAGATTATATATATATATATATATATATATATATATATATATATATATATATATTTTTTTTTTTTGTTTGTTTGTTTGTTTTTTTTTTTTTTTTAATACCACATTTTTGAAAGGATAATAGACTGAATAAAAACTATATGTATTTTTAAATATTTAAATTTAGTTATAGTCCTCCCACCTGTATTTTCATCCACTTTCCCTTTCATTATAGTAGGGATTTCTTAATTGCGGTGTTGCTGTAGTTAGCCATGTCACCTCCCAGCTCCAAGGATCAACATTCCAGTACCCGGCCTGAACTCTACCTGTGTGGAGTTAGATTTTTCTCCCATGTCTGCATAGGCTTTACTCAGAGACATTGTTCATCTGACATTCCAAAGACATGCATTAGCTAAATTGGTCTCTCTGAAGTGTCGCAGTGTGCGTCGCAGTGTGCGTGCATGTGTGTGAGTGTGCATGCATGTGTGAGTTTGCTTGTGTCTTGTGATGGATGGATATAGGCTCGGTTACTATCTTGCACCTTGTGCTGCTGATTAGGCTCCTGGACCCCCCATCGAATCCCCTAATGAATCTCATTCCCTTTCCCCTCTAGTCATTACCAGTTGTTATGAAAAGAACGCAGTTCAGATATATCTTCTTTTTCTGATATCAATTTGTTTGTGTTCATCACACAATCACATGCTTGATTCTTTTTTTTCCCTTTTATTCATGTGTTGTCCATTCATTTGCATTCCTTCAGAAGGCCATGCTCATTCTAAATTCTAAGATAATCAGGAGATGATAATTCCTCATTCATGCTGTGTTGGCTTTTAAAGTACAACCAGAACAAACTTCTTATTACTGGCAAAATGCCAGTCTATCTGGAACTCAATATCAAATTGTTTCTCACTGGATTTCCTCTCAGATGTTACATTGTGTTTTACCACATGATACAAGTCCTTCTGTCTTTCATTTGAACCAATTCTCTTCTAGGTGGACAATCTATCCATGTGATTAGTTTCAGAAAAGAACAAAACATTTTACTGCCTTTAATTTAGAAAAGGCTGTTTAAGATAGATCAAACAGCTATGTTAAGTATAAATCATGGCAGAGAATGCAATTATGGCCAATCAACATCTGGGTGGCATGATGCCGCCCTCATCAAGGCACCCAGTTCAAAGCGAAACCCAACTTACCACCTGAGGTTGATTATCTTTCTGTAACTGCATGCCTCAGAGGACTTTTTACTTATATAATATTTACTTATAAATTAAAAAAAACTTTTATTTATATATAAGCTTAATGTAACATATGTACATGTATAGATGTAACCTTGCATGTGTTGCTGAAATGGCCATTGAAGGTGATGGTGATGTTAAATATATCAAACAAACAAACAAACATCTGCACAGAATTGAGTTTCGAGGTACGTGAAGGATCACTCCAATGTGTACTACAAACTGTTAAGTACAGTGGGGGAGTGGTAATGGTAGGAGCCAACTTGCTTGCAGACCTACGTCCTCAGTGTTTCTGTGCAGGATCCGATCAGAGCCAAGAAATCAGAGTGACAAACTTGCTAACATTAGCACAAACACAGGCTCAGGTTATAACAATCCCCATAGGCGTAGTTTTGGTTCGGGGGGTTGGGGGCGGTGTCTCACATGTTTCCATCAAAGTTTTTCAGGGGGGTAAAATGCCCCTCTAATAATTCCTGCATCCTTGTGATTTCATTTTTTAAACAGTGTAATGCATTTTTTCCTGGCTTTTAGATTTGGCCATTGTTATCACAGTTACTATTAAATGCAATTAATGGAATGCAATTACGTTTGTGTACTGTAGATGGAGGAAGGTGTATTTACAGCCTGACCAGATGTCACAGGTTTTGGAAACTCTACTTTAATCCAGACACAAAGAGATACAAATCCTTTCCATTAGTGGAACTGCTACCTGATCTCTAGATTACCACCTTGCATGAATTCTGTTTTATCCCAGCATGTGTTTTATGTTGCCAAGACAACATAACCAAATGTTTGTTGGGGGGGGCATATGGGTGAAGGCGGAACTGATTAATTGGCAGAGCCTTTGCGACCTGGTGGCTCAAAAGCTTACAGCGTAGCATCTCCCATATTCTGATGTAAATCTCGACTATGGACTGTGAACTGCAAGAACTTGAGTAACAGACAATAATCAGAAGACGACAGGTAGAGACAAAGCAAAGGAAATGAAGGAAATCATGTCTACGCTTCTCAATGAATGTTACGAATGCAAACAGCAGCCTCTGCTAATCAAGCACATTCAATGCTTCATTCAGCCCAATCACACCCAGCAGCCAGTTTCACATGAAAACAACAGCGAACACGGGCTGGGTCATTCAGCTAAACCTCCAAAGGCTTTGAGGAAACTGAATGATTAGGATGGATCTCCACCCGTACTGATTGATGCTAATGATGCTAACTGAAGGCTCATTAAGTACCCTCATCAGCTGATATTAGTTGAATGGCCCACCCTGAGGACTCGAGGAAAAAGCGTCACTATTGCTCTTCAAAACTGACCCATCTACAGTTGGTGCTACAGCTGCAGCTGAGTTTTCTCAAGAAAAATGGTTTCACTGGATAATGAGAAGCTCCTGGGTGCAGTGCATGTTGGGAGGTCACTCCTATTGCCTGCTTCACTGTTAATCATCATCATCTCCATTATCCATCTCCCCAGCTCCCTGCTCAGATGCCCTTATGTGTCTTTGAATCCAAACACCAACTGAGTGAACCATCTGCCTCCTCCTGTCTTAATTAAGATTGGACATTTTTAGCACTATTTTACATGAAAACTGATGTATAGCCTACTTACTGTACATATTAGACACTAATATCTAGGTATCCCAATGTCTGGCTTAATGTACAGAATACTGACTCCCCCTCTATTGCAACAAGTAGTGTTGCAGATGAGCTTCTTATTTGTACCACCTTCACCCACAACCTTACATATACAGTGGTGCTTGAAAGATTGTGAACCCTTTAGAATTTTCTATATTTCTGCATAAATATGACCTAAAACATCATCAGATTTTCACACACATTCTAAAAGTAGATAAAGAGAACCCTGTTAAACAAATGAGACAAATATATTATACTTGGTCATTTATTTTTGGAGGAAGATGATCCAATATTATATATTCATGAGTGATAATGTAATTTTGGATCATCTTCCTCAATAAAAAAATGACCAAGTATAATATTTTTGTCTCATTTGTTTAACTTGGTTGTCTTTATCTATTTTTAGGACATGTGTGAAAATCTGTAAAAACATTTTCTATGGGGTTGAGGTCTGGAGACTGGCTAGGCCTCAGACGGGCCTACTATGACTATTACTATTTGTGTAAGAACTTATGCTCTGTAAGAACTTAACCGTGTAAGAACGTATGCTGCTACAATTGGCTTGTCTTTTCGGACTGTCGAGTCAACAAGACATCTACATCTGTGGAAAACAAATACAAAATATTGGACAAAAGTCTAACATAAAGTATATGGTACATAGACTCTATATAGCCAAAGGTGACATCCGAAAAATGGTTAATAGTATAAAGTTTGTGTCCTAGTTGCTGCTACCACAACCTTCTCTTCTGAGAAGGCCTGTCACTCGCCAGGGGTGGCATGTTGCTGCTGCCGCCACCACTAAGGGCAACAGATGCACATGTTGCTGAGCTTGCTTCTTCTATTTAAGAGACCTAAGCACACTTTAAGCCAGCTTTGCACTTCTTTGTTTTGTTTTGTGCTTTGTTTCATTTGCTCATTGTTTTGTTTGTTCATGCTTTTGTTCCTTCTTCATTATATTTCAAAACGAAAAGAATGAAACAAAGAACAAACACATCAGCAAACGAAACAAAGAACGAACAGAAAAATGACCGTAGCAAAGAACGAAAGAAAACGATGAATGAAACAAAGAACGAACACACTAACCAATGAACGAATGAGTGAGTGAAACAAAGAAGAAATTTGCGACAAAGGGCAAACAACACAACGAATGAAAGAAGGAACAAAACAAATAATGAACAAAGGAACAAACTAACGAAACAAAGATTGAACAAACATGAACGAATTAAATGAAAGAATGAAACTATGAATGAAGCAAAGAATGAATGAAAGGCCAGAGCAAGCAAAAGAACAAATGAACGAATAAAGTATGAACAGCCAAAAGAACAAATGAAACAACAAAGGAAAGTTTGTTGTTTTTATTCATTGTTTCATTCATTCTTTCATTTATTTGTTTTGTTTGTTCTTTGTTCCATCCCTTTGTTCTTTATGTAGTTCATTTATTTGTTCTTTTGTTCTTTCATTCGCCCTTTTTGTTAGTTTAATTAATTCTTTCGAGTCTCTCTGTCATACTGAGTGTGAGTCATGGTGAGAATATGAATGTTTGTTGTTTCTTTTATATCGTTTGTTTTGTTCTTTGTTTTTAGTTAGTTGTGCCATTCTTTCATTTTATTCTTTGTTTAATTTGTTTGGCCTTTCATTCATTCTTTGTTTCATTCATTCTTTGTTTTTTTCATTTGTTATTTGTTTAATTAATTTCTTGTTTCATTCTTTTTGGGCTGGGAAAGAAGAATGTAAAAAGTTTAGAAATCTTTCAATTCTGAACTATCGTAGGAAAATAAAACTACTTTGACTTTTGGGCATCAGAAATTATCACAGCCTTAGTTTGGTTGTCCTACATTTTGATACATGGAGGTTGTTATTTGAAGAAGCCAGTTTGAGTTCCCTGTTGCTGGCAGATTCCATTTTGTGTTTGGCTCTTTGTTTAATTTCCCGCCTTTTTCACTGCTCCTCCTTATAGGTCTGCACACACTAACACTCACTTGTGCTGATCAGTGGTAGAGAGCATGCCTAGTAATCCTGCAACCCCAGGATCAAATCCCTACTGTGCATAGGTGGGAAGGAGAGAGTTTGTTGCACAAAACATAACAAATATATGAAGTAAATAATTTAAGTTTCTTTGCCTCCTCGCTTGGCCTATAATGAAGTTCTTTCGCCTTTAACTCTCTCAGAGGGTGAAGCCAGTACCACTCTGTGCATGGGTTCAGACCAACCATCTACTGTGACTCCACTATATTAGATGTTGGACAATAAACCCTGGCTCACAGCTACCATTCCAATTCAAAGGTGCATGATGTAGGTCAGGGCTCTGTGCAAACCAATCAAGTTCTCAAAGTTGGCAAACTGTTTCAGTATGGACTTTGTTTAGGATGGCAGTTCATCAGCAGGTGGAAACCTCTGAATGTGTCAGGTTTAGAGCTGTGTTCAGCACAGCCCATTCTATTGCCACTAATAGTCTATGGAGATTTTGTATGTTTCATATTATGTACCTGTAAGCAGTGAGTGTGGCTGAAATAACAGAGATCACTAATTAGGAAGGTTGTCTACATACTATTGGTGTATGTAGTGCATTGTTTTGGAACTCTGTGGATAGAACTGGGTCAAAGTGGGCAGAATGTGGAACAAACAAAGTCAGAACATGGCAGATAGAGGTGCAGAGTAAAGTGGGTTGTATCAGTAGAGAGCAATTATGAGGAAGCACAGTGCCAATTAGCTGTGAACACCAGTATGTAATCTTCATGTCCTTTCTTACACTGGTGTTTAAGGAAAAAAAGGAAGGTGGTTCTTTTTCTTGTTCTTTCCATGTGAGTGCGTGTTTGGTTGGAGAATAGAAGAAGCATGTGGAATTTATGCTGTGAATGGGTTGAGATGGTTTTATGTTTTGTTTAGACTAAAACCTTTTTTGCCTATTGCCAAAACATTGTCGTCGTCACCTAGGGCTCTTTGTGTGTAGAGTTCTTAAACTTCTAACAGAGGTGAAATCTTGTGTGAGTGATCACTACTCTCTGGGATGATATAAATGGATATTATGGAATGAATTTACAGCTCAATATGAAAATGGAGAAGTGTCTAAATTCTATCTCAGGTTTTGTTCAACCTGTGTGAACTGGCATTGTTTCACTAATAATGTATAGACTAGTGGCTTAGTAACATGAATTGCTCCAAATAACGAAATGCATCACCTTTGTACACATTTGCTTTCAGCACATATTATCCAACGTGATTTCTCTGTATGGAAGTTGTGACATTCATTACGGAATAAAATCAATAACACAAATTGTGGTAGCACAAAAAGAAAGAACAAACGAGCAAAGGAAAACTATGATCGAAACAACAAACGAACAAAAGAAACCGTGTATGTATCTGTATTTGTGTGTGTGTGTGTGTGTGTGTGTGTGTGCACGTGTAAAAAAGAAAAGAAATCACAAAATAAGCTAAATATGAATAAAAATAAAATATGAAAATTTTTCTGACAAAATTTAAGGAGGTAGTTTAAGGAGTTAAAGCTTGACAAGGTGAAAAGATAAGTAAGACGCACTGAGTGCTTGGCAAGAAAGAGAATTTAAAAAGTCTAGGAATCTTTAAATTCAGAACAGTGGGAGCCAAACAGGAAAACAAAACTATTTTGAGTTTTGGGGATTAGAAATAATCACAGCCTTAGTTTGATTATCCTCCATTTTGGTTCTTTTTCTTGTTTCTCTCTCTCTCTCTCCATGTGAGTGTGTTTGGTTAGAGGGTAGCAGAAGCACATCAATTTAAGCTGTAAATGGGTTGAGTTGGCTTCATGTTTTGTTTGTTTAAATGCAGATCTTTTTCACTTATTGCCAAGACATTGTCGCCATCACCTAGGGCTCTCTGTGTGCCGAGTTCTTGAACTTCTAACAGGGATGAAATCTTGTGGGAGTGATCACTGCTCTCTGAGATGATATACCATGATATACCACAGTATGGAAAATACATATAAAAATATGCAGTGTTTCTTACAGTTACTTTGGCTTTTATTTAATTGCAGGCAGTATGAACCTGAGGTCATGTTTCATGTTCCATGTTTTGCCTGGTCAACTTCATTACATTTATTAATAAACATCCATTCCTGCATTTCAAACCTGCATCACATTAAGTTCAGACAGAGTCTAGTAATGAGCTAAAAAACTAAATAATAATGTGATTTGCAAACAGCCTTTCCTGGATGCTGCTTTTGTACATAATCATGATTATAATCACCTGTTGACATCATCTGTGTGAAATCACATCATTATTTAGTTTTTTTTAAATTCAGTACTAGCTCTAAATTGCCCCCCGTCCCCACTTTTTTTGGAAAGTGTTGCAGGCCTGAAATGCAGGAATGGATGTTTGTTAACAAATGAAATTCAGTTGACCAAAAATAACCTGAAATATATTGGGTTCATATTGTCTGCACTGAAATAAAAGTCAAAGGAAATGTAAGAAACACTGTGTGTGTTTTTAAAATATGCGTTTTCCACACTGACCCAACTTCTCCGAATTGGGGTTGTATAAAAATGGTGTAAAATAGTGCCGTCACTATAAAATGTCACACCCACTAATTTCTGTTCTGTCAAAAGTACTTGATAATAAAATCATGTAACCCTTTTGTAAAGGTTCTAGACAACTTTACATGTGTATGACAGGGCAGCCCAGCCTGCTATTACTTTTCAGAACAAATACAAAAATGTGTAATTTAGAAAATGAGGAGAGATTTTGTTGTGAAACTAAATTTTATAATTTCATATTATATTCATAATAAATACATTAATATGGGGAAAAATGGGGATATATAATGTGGTTATGTCAAATGTGACAAAGCTAAGCCTTCTTTATATTTTCATATTACTTAATAAAATTCAGATAACGCAGTTGGACATAAGTGGCCCTAAACTGATGAAAACCCTTGGATAAACCTCTTTTATGACATTTTATATGAACATGGTCTAAAAGAATGCATTTTCTCCATAAAAATAACATTCAACCTATAGTGCCTTACTTTAAATGAATCTGGCAGCTTTACATTTCAAAAGGCTAAATAATGTATTATTGGTTAAAATCTTTTGCAATATTCAGCATTGCTTGTTCTCTCTTCTGAGGGTTTAAACAAAACTAAAGCAGATGCTGATTAAAAAATGAATGACAAATAAGTGCTGAGAGGAATCCTTTGATAGCAGAGTAAAGAAACATAGAGTCTGTTGTTAATTTAATACATGGTTTCTTTTAGAGCCTGTAAGAACATTTGGGCTCAAGTCTTCCTAAGCTGTGAAATGATTTGCCAGTTATATACACTGCCTGGCCAAAAAAAAAAAAAGTCATCACCTGGATTTAACTAAGCAAATGGGTAAGAGCCTCCCAACGGATAATTACTGCTTTGGTGATTATGTTTCCACTGGCAACAAGTTATTTAACCCTAACTGATGCAGTGAGTAGCTTCTCATTTGTTAAACAACCATGTAGAAAGACACATCCTGTGGTCGTGGAAAAGATGTTAATCTGTTTCAGATGGGTCCAATTTTTGTCATGCATCAAACAGACAAAACATCTAAGGAGATTGCTGAAACTACTGAAATTGGGATAAGAACTGTCCAACGCATTATTAAATAGTGGAAAGGATAGTGTGGAGACATCATCTTCGAAGAAGGAATGTGGTCAGAAAAAAATCTTGAATGATCGTGACCAGCGATCACTTAAAAGTTTTGTGAAATCAAATCATAGAAAAACAATAGTAGAACTCAGGGATATGTTTAATAGTGAAAGTAAGAGCATTTCCACATGCAAGAAAACCACTTGTCAGTCAGGCTAACATTTTCCAGTCAGTCTCTTGTTTGCCATAAAGTCAAAGCCAATGTTTGTTTGCACAGTAAAGCCTTGGTGTACAATTTTGTGGAGTAATATTTGAAAATGTGAAAAGTGAATAGAGAACTGATAGGGATTATAAGAACACTGATTACTGAATGACACTTGGATACTTTGAAAATGAGTCATGGGAGAAGACATAGAGCTACACTTTTTGGACAAAAGTATTTGGACAGTTTTGTATTCATTGTTTCTTCCGAAATCAAGGCTATTAAAAAAGGGTTTATCCTGCTTTTGTCAGAGTAACTGTTTCTACTGCCCAAGGAAGGCTTTCTACTAGGAATTGATTGCAATCAGCGACAAGAGCATTAGTAAGGTCAGGATGTTGGATGATTACAACCCCAACTCATCCCAAAGGTATTACATACCAAACAGATGTGGTAACAAGTATAAGTATTTTGTTTCTGTACTTATGTTTTCTTTTTTTTTTTAGGTATCTGTACTCGATTATTTCTGTAACTTAAAACATTTTCGTGTTACTTGCTACATTATAAACGAAACATGTAGAGAGTGCTTTTCACTCGCTACATTTTAAAAACAGGCTCATTACTTTGGCTTTTATGAATTTATTTTATTTATTTCTTTTTTTATGTAGACAATTCCTGTAAGGTATCTAATGAAGCTCAATCATAATCCTATAAGTTTATACCTACACATTGTAACTGGCACGAGGGTGCGTGCACCAAAAATGATGTAATCGCGGTGGTTCTGCTTGTCGTGGTGCGTGATCATTAATTTTTGTTCACTACACACGCCATGCTTCATGATTTTCAAGGATTATTTGCAGAGCAGGTATGCTTCTACAGACATTTTTATGATACATCTGAGAGATCATAGAGATACAGTTTCGGAGAATGCTGTGGTAGCTGAAGCATCAAGTATGCCGCAGGTTTGCACGCCATGTGGGGAGTCGTGCGCGCCAGTCTTTTTAATGTTTGGCATAATGCATTCTACTCCCTAAAAATTATATACCCACTTTACATTGTGTTAATTAATCAGACACTAGAGGTTTTCAAATGTCCTTGGGATGGTGAATTCAATTTCTCTGACAATTATAAGAGGAATATATAAAACTATATAATATTTTTAAATGTTTTGCTTATGTATTATTTAACTTAACAAAAAAACAATACATAACTAAAACATAAATAACAAAAAAATTGAAGTTTATCTGACTAAAATGCAGTGATTAAATATCATGATAAATTGCCTTGCTCAATATTGGCATGTCTAGTTATGAGAGATTTAGCAGCATTTACAACAAAAAGTACTTGTATGTTTTGGTTCCTCATGTCTGAAAATGTTTTTATTCTGTTTTTGCTGTGGTTACCAAAAATGATAATGCCATTTGTATGATTTTTGCAGATGATTCATGTAGTTTACATTTACATTTACAGCATTTAGCAGACGCCCTTATCCAGAGCGACTTACAATTGATACAATCTTACAATTCAAGCAATTGTGGTTTAAGGGTCTTGCTCAAGGTCCCAACAGTGGCAGCTTGGCAGAGGTGGGATTTGAACCCTGGACCTTTTGGTCCATAGTCCAGTACCTTAACCACTAGGCTACCACAATCCCACATAATAGAGGTTACTAATTACCACAATCCCACATAATAGAGGTCACTAATTAGAATAAGTTGATGAAGTGACATTTACATTTACAGCATTTAGCAGACACCCTTATCCAGAGCGACTTACAATTGGTACAGTCTTATAATCCAAGCAATTGTGCGTTAAGGGTCTTGCTCAAGGAGCCAACAGTGGCAGCTTGGCAGAGGTGGGATTTGAACCCTGGACCTTTTAGTCCATAGTCCAGTATCTTACCCACTAGGCTACCATTGTCCCTAGTTGTAGTACAAACTCAAAGTGTCATTGATCTGTACAGTGGTGCTTGAAAGTTTGTGAACCCATTAGAATTTTCTATGTTGCTGCATAAATATGACCTAAAACATCATCAGATTTTCACACAAGTCCT
This sequence comes from Ancistrus triradiatus, assembly GCA_025084515.1. Taxonomy (NCBI): domain Eukaryota; kingdom Metazoa; phylum Chordata; class Actinopteri; order Siluriformes; family Loricariidae; genus Ancistrus; species Ancistrus triradiatus. The sequence goes on along the minus strand of JAJAGP010000346.1, from coordinate 91,977 downwards.
GAAAGTAGATAAAGAGAACCCAGTTAAACAAGTGAAACAAAAATATTATACTTGGTCATTTATTTATTGAGGAAAATGATCCAATATTACATATTAGTAAGTGGCAAAAGTATGTGAACCTTTTCTACCAGTATCTGGTGTGACCCCAGACCCTCCCGTGCAGCAATAACTGTAACTAAACGTTTCCTGTAACTGTTGATCAGTCCTACACACCAGCTTTTAGGAATTTTAGCCCATTTCTTCATACAGAACAGCTTCAACTCTGGGATGTTGGTGGGTTTCCTTACATTAAGTGCTAGCTTCAGGTCCTTCCACAACATTTCGATTGGATTAAGGTCAGGACTTTGACTTGGCCATTCCAAAATATTAACTTTATTCTTCTTTAACCATTCTTTGGTAGAATGACTTGTGTGCTTAGGTTCGCTTTCTTGCTGCATGACCCACCTTCTCTTGAGATTCAGTTCATGGACAGATGTCCTGACATTTTCCTTTAGAATTCTCTGATATAATTCAGAATTCATTGTTCCATCAATGATGGCAAGCTGTCCTGGCCCAGATGCAGCAAAACAGGCACATTTCACAGATGGGATAAGGTTCTTATGCTGGAATGCAGTGTTTTCCTTTGATTTTGATTTTGGTCTCATCCGTCCACAAAACATTCTTCCAATAGCCTTCTGGCTTGTCCACGAGATCTTTAGCAAACTGCAGATAAGCAGCAATGTTCTTTTTGGAGAGCAGTGGCTTTCTCCTTGCAACCCTGCCATGCACACCATTGTTGTTCAGTGTTCTTCTGATGGTGGGCTCATGAACATTAACATTAGCCAATATGAGAGAAGCCTTCAGTTGCTTAGAAGTTACCCTGGCGTCCTTTTTGACCTCAGCTTTACACGCCTTGCTCTTCTTGACTGACCACTCCTGGGGAGGGTAACAATGGTCTTGAATTTCCTCCTTTTGTACACAATCTGTCTGACTGTAGATTGGTAGATTCCATCCTCTTTAGAGATGTTTTTTTAACCTTTTCCAGCCTGATGCGCATTAACAACTCTTTTTCTGAGGTCCTCAGAAATCTCCTTTGTTCTTGCCATGATACACTTCCTCAAACATGTGTTGTGAAGATCAGACTTTGAAAGATCCCTGCTCTTTAAATAAAACAGGGTGCCCACTCACACCTGTTTGTCATCCCATTTATTGAAAACACTTGACTCTAATTTCAAGTTCAAAGTAACTGCTAATCCTAGAGGTTCACATACTTTTGCCACTCACTAAAATGTAATATTCGATTATTTTTCTCAATAAACAATTTATCAAGTATAATACTTTTGTCTCATTTGTGTAACTGGGTTCTCTTTATCTACTTTTAGAACTTGTGTGAAAGTCTGATGATGTTTTAGGTCATATTTATGCAGAAATATAAAAAATTCTAAAGGGCTCACAGACTTTCAAGCACCACTGTACCTCCTGTGTTCAATAAAAGACATCCTGTTTCAAAAATTGAGTCAGAAAGGCTTTTTACTTTTTCACTTTAAGTACATTTAGTAGCATGTACATTTAAGCAAGACGTACGAGCAAGTGCTTTATTACAAACAGACATGGTGAATACAGCTTGAAGGCATGATGCAGTACATAAACACTGACAGAAATAAACAGAGAGAGTAAAGATAGATAGGCTAACAAGCTACACTAACACAAATAGACTAATAAGACACAGGACTGGGATACACACAGGCTAACTGCCACAGCTAAACTAATGCAAACACAGGGGCTAACAGGGAGTGTTAACACAAGGCTAATATATTACAAATACAGCTAAAGAAACACTACAAACAAAGGTCTACCTTTAATAGCAAGGAACACACAAGACAGGGAACTGTACATGTATCAGGAACAAACTGTAACAAGCACTAGGAGTGACAGGAACAACAGGAGCGAGGAACAGGATCCAATTAACAAGTAAGACCTGACAAGGATGTGAACAAGAATAGGGGAAGAGCAGCAGGCTGTGGAAGGTGAAAGGGGTCAAGGAAGAGCCATGTAGGATGATGTGGGTAACAGACTGTTCCTTTCATCCTGGGCCTGATCAGGGTAAAATGTGACAGAAGGTAAAGATTTTGGTAGGGTATGCAAAATAAAAACTGTACAAATAGATAGAGACATCCTTATCTAGAGCCATTTACAATTATCTGAAGGTAAAGTTAGGGGTTACCCTAGTTCTGAGAAGATATTTATACTGTCTTATGCAAAGGTTTGGCCACTTATGTTTTGACGCTAACAAATGACACATTTTGAAGCTATCACAACCTCTGCATGAAATAACTGAATGTGTGCAAAAGTTTGGACACCTTTTCAGATGATCCGTAAGAGGTTTCGTAAGAACTGAATTAACTTGTTAATTATTACCTACAAATGGCAGAAATGTGTCATATTTTAGTTTGTTCCTTGCAGTAGTTGTGTTCATTTAATTTAGAAAATCACAAAATATGTACTTTGACTATTGAAATTTGCATAAGAGTATAAGTATATACAGTATATACATCATTAAATCATTATAACCACTTGGTCTGTACCAATGTTTAGGTAGATGGAACATGTCAAAATTGGCAAAAGTGTGACTGCACTGACCCAGGGTTTCCCAACAGAACTTTGTTCAGAGCATCACACTCCATACACTATCTTGTCATGTTCCCATTGTCCATCCTGGTGACAACAATTCCCCAGGTAAACAGCTATGTGTTGGCCATTTTGAATGGCTACGTTCTTTATTTTAGCAGTCTGATTTTGATATTAACATGGTGAAGAAGTGCACAGCAGGAAAACAAGAGCAAAATACATAATTACCCACATGACACTTGACCACAATAACAACCTGTTCCTCTTCAGGAGGGGTGGAGGGATGAAAGGGAGGTAACACAAGAGCACAAGTCCTTGCTCTAGGTAGAGCACTCGTATCATTATTGCACACATAACAGAAACCCAACTCAGCCTTTGAAGTGTGAAAGAATTGTGTTTCACACTGAGGGAAGGCAGAGACTGGGTCAACAACACACCAGCACATCTGCAGCTATGGTGAGAGGACATAAAGTTCACTTATCAAAACATCACACATCTTTCAGCATTCTATCTCCAGTACAGTATGACTGCAACACTTATAACAATAACTCTTATTTCTCAAGTGTTTCCTTTAGTCATTAATCTTTTCCCTGGACAGCTATATTACAGCGGCCCAGTGGGTGGAATAGTGTTAAACAAAGCAGGGTGGAAATCTCTGTATTTTTGTTGGCCGACTTAAGCTCAGTCTGGTTCAGAGAAGGTGTTTCAAGCACATCTGATGTGAAAAATACAACTGATTAATTTGTTTCTACTGTCAAAAGAGCAGGTGTTTTAAACATGCTCTGAAACTGAATAGAGGGGATGTTTTTTGTACATGTTTGTACTACCATATGTTCCCATTTTATAAAATGAGAATAATTCTATGATAAAAATGAAGTTGATTAATCCACTGCATTTATTTTGTTTCACAAAGAAATGAAACTTGCTGGCCAAGAGATGGGCAGATTAGTATTGTTTCTCAGGCCATATATCAAAGCCCATTATTAGAGTCAAAGAGGATGCATCTGTCAATAACTTGAATATGAGCAGCACATTAGGAAAAGTTTAGTATGTTCTGGAACATTCCAAGAACTGCTGACTTTTACAGTCCACCTAAAACAGTTTTATGTGTATGTTCAGATTCTTACTTAACTCTTTCAAGATGTTATAACTGTTCTGGAAAATCTTTGTCTTTCATTCCCTTTTCTCCACAAGTTTCGAAACTTTAGTTCTTTCATGTTCTCACAATGGCTCATACTCAGTGTGACAGAAACACACTCTTTTCTATTGGTGTAAAAGTCAATCATCTGTTGTCGTTTTTAACATTGGATCCATGGTGGCCGAGTAAGATCCTGAGAAGGAACAAAGGATGTGACCAGAAGCAGCAGAAACAAGTTGGCATTAGGAACAGGCTGAGAGCTCGAGCATACTGCACTCCTTTGCCTAGCATCCTTCTAGCCAGCATCCAGTCTTTGGAGAACAAGCTAGATGATCTCAGGACCAGGGGACCAGAGGGACATTCTGAACTGAAACCTTCTCTGCTTTACCAAGACATGGCTAAACCCAGCAGGACTGGACTACGCCATCCAGATGACTGAGTAATTTTCTGTTTACCGCATGGACAGGACAGTGGAATCGTGGAAGATGAGGAGGTGGAGTGTATCTGATGGTAAACAGAAGCTGGTGCGACAGCAAGAGCATTGCTCTCTTTACACGCTCTTGCTCACCCAACCTGAAGCTCCTGACCATCAAATGTAACCCGTTCTACTAAACTCTGGTGCAAAAGTCAGTGCAGTTTATATTCCACCTCATGCAGACATGGTCACTGCCTTATGCGCCCTATGCAGCAGCACAGTGGTGCAGCAGTTAGCATTGTTGCCTCATAGCTCCAGCGTCCCTGGTTCGATCCCGACTTTGGACTTCATCTTTGTGGAGTCTGCATGTCCTCCCTGTGTCCACGTGGGTTTACTCTGGGCAAGCTAGTTTCCTCCCACAGTCCAAAGATGTGCATTAGGTTTATTCATTACTATAAACTCGATGTAACCTTGTGTTTGTCATTAAATCTACATGAGGTTCTCACTTGTCACCAAGCTTATTACTGGGAAACTGGTTATTGTGGCAGGTGACTGCAACAAGACCAACCTCAAACATGCGGTGCTAAACTTCCACAAGTACATCACCTGCCACACCAGAAGCAATCATGACTACACTCCATTCAAAGACTGCTATAAGGCACAGTCTCATGCCACCTTCTTCCTCATGCCAAAATATAAACAAAGGCTGAAACAGGATGCTCCCGTTCAGAGGGAACTTGTACGTTGGACAAACCAATTGGTGGCCGCTCTGCAGGAAGCTCTAGATGACGCAAACTGGGACGTGTTTTCTATCTCAGCTCTGATGATGTCAGCAAGCAGTTGTGGAATTTATCAGGAAGCTGGCTAAATTATACAGTTAAAAAATCCACCATTAGAAGCCAACCAGAAGTCAAGGGTGGGCAAAACCAATTTCATTGTTCTTATTTCCCACACTAAAGCCTGCCTATAAGTCAGGGCTCACCACTGCTAACATGGACGAATACAAGACTGCGACCTACAATGTGCGCTAGCAGTGAAGGACGTGCTTTGGGAGTGCCAACAAAGTGATTCTAGGAAGATGTGCCAGGGGCTGAAAATGATCACAGACTATAAACCACCACAGTGCTGAGTGGTGAACGCAGACACATCTTTGGTATATGAGCATGCTTCGAGGTTGCAGTTAATGGTGCTAACAGTGTTAGTGCTAGCAGCACTAATGACAATAATAACAGTGCGTTCATCATCTTGGAGCATGACGTGAGGAATGGCAGCAGGCCCAGATGCCCTGAGCCCCCTGCTGTTCTCTCTCTACATTTGTGACTGCATGGCGACCTCCAGCTCTACCGCCATTGTCAAGTTTGCTGATGACACATGTCTGATCTCTGATGACGACAAGAAGGCCTACCAGAAGGAGCTCACAAGCCTGGAAAACTATTGCTAGGATAACGAGCTCCACCTGAATGTCAGCAAGACAAAGACATTGGTTGTGGACGTCAGCACAAAGCAGGAGAGGAGCTACTGCATACTGCAAGGTCAACGAGACCCCAGTGGAAAGAGTGAACACTTTCCATTACGACTGCACACAGAGCAGCAATAGCCTATTTATATTAATAGACTTCCAATATTTTTTATATTTCCTCATTTTTTTACAATTATTCCTAAGACCCCAAAACAGGAAAAAGTAGGGGCAGTATGGGAAATGCATGTTTAATGAAAACATGCCGCAGTCACACCAGGTTCATTTTAATTGAACCAAACCTTCTATGTATGAATACACCCTTAGATGTCAGCGTCTATTTTGGACAAATTTGATTTTGCAAAGAAAAAAACGTTCCTGCTTACACTGGTCATGGTCACCAAGCTATCCAGAGCCTATCCTGGAATACATTTGGTGTACCTACCCCTAACCCAGAGGTACACCCTCAGCAAGGAGGCAGTTCATCACAGGGTTCAGTAATAACATCACCTGACCTTCACGTAGTTATCCCAACCTGGGGTACGAACATGAACCTCAAAATCCTGAGGGTTCCAGCAGCTGGGTCTTTCCTCCAAATCACAGCGGGGCTAGTTACAATTCTTGTTTAGACCTTTGTCGGGAAGGCTTTACACTGTAGCAGGATAATGACCACAACACACATTAGAGCTTTGTAAAAGCTACTGGAAGACCAAAGTATATGGATTTTCATCCACAGTCACCTGAACTAAACCACTCTGAGAATTTGTAGGGTAATTTAAAGACACAGACAGCCAAACATACTTTAACATTGCAAAATAATAAGGACTCTAATGATGCATGTTATCCTGGTATGATTTAACAAGTAATATTGTGCAGTCATTCTGGGATAACATGGATCATATGTCATGTTGTCATATCATGTTGAACAAACTTGGAGTTTATGATAGGTTGAATGCAGACTGGCATTACAGCAAAAGGGGAGAAATACCAAATACAATACTAATGAGTTCTGAAGTTTTGTAATGTACTTTTACAAAAAATGTTTCACCCATGTTGTTAGTGTGACTAGAGTGTGTTAAATATGAGAAAACATGTAGAAGCATTTTCAGCAGTGATATATAAAAAAATATTTACATTTTGTTACCATGCAAGTGTCTCTCAGTATAACCTAAGCAATATGGTCTTACAAATTCCTTTTCTTCCCACTTAGACACACTATGTCAATACTGAACCCAAACACACACTCATACATACACAAAAAAAACATATTGAAGAAATACTGTGACATTGTCTCTGGCGAAATCACAGATCTCTAAGGGTTAATTTGCTCAAACGTATCATCTTGTATATTGTTACAACAGTACTGTACACTGTCTAGTTGCATAGTGGTAGATTCATCACAAGCTTAACATCAAAAACACATTAAACAGACAATGATGGATTCCCCTTTTAAGCCTGGTTTCTCTAAAACTGAAAGAAGAGGCTTAGAGGTCTAGACACAAAGCTCTATGAAGCTTTGTTAAAACAACAGACTACTAAAAAACACCAAAAAACAATGAACCAAAATAATTCACTGAAATTCTGCTGCAATATTTTATACATCCTTGTTAACAACTTGTTCATCGGTTCTCATCTCATTAATTTGTTTCAGAAGGCTTGTCGAGAACCAGAAATGACGAGTACCCATAAGGAATAATGGAAATTGAATTAATCCATTCCAGACCCCCAGAAAATCCACACTGTATAAGGCATTATACATTATTAATGGAGCTGTATTGTACAGGTGCTCCGATATGTTCCGACAAATCCATCACAAGTTAAATGTAACATGGCCAAAATCATTTCTACAATAAAAACAATAAAATCCATCTCTCTAAATTAAAAAATCTCATGTAATTTAGTGTGTAATGGATTGAAAGTGAAAAGTAAAAGCAAAACACTTACTCTATTGGTGAACTTGGGATGCTAGCATAGCTGCTAATTTAACTGCAGCCTGTGTTTCCTTTTGGTTGGATCTTATAACTAACTTTTTTAGAATCCATGGAGACTTTTTTGCACTAAGAATACAGTACTGTAGATGTAAAAATAAAGAAAAAATACAATAAACAAAGCAGAGATCTGCAATGAGCAAGGACTGTTGTGAACCTGAATCACTGTGTATGGAATGGTGTTTCAACTGAAATGCGTTGTGCGACTCGACTCGTACAAGTTTAAGCAAGTACTCCGAGCAAATGACGAGAGCCAAGACATTTCTTTAGTCAACCAAATTCGATAAGTTCCCGAGGTGGTCGAGAATCGAGGCACCACTGTACTGAGAAAAAAACACTGTGAAAAGTACCTACTGTGGTCACGCATGTGTCAGAACTAGACTTTGGAGCAATAGAAGAAGTTTACTTGGTCCAAGTCCCATTTTCTTTAACATCACATGGGCAGCCAGGTGTGCACCTGTGGAAGTGATGACACCAGGATTTGGGAAGAAGACAAGTCGGTGAAGGGAATGTGATGCTCTGAGCGATGTTCAGCTGTAAACCCTCAGTTTCTTTATAGATTTGAATAACGGACAATAACAGAAAATAAAGATTTTTGAAATAACCTTGACTGGCAAAATAAAAACAAACAGAATAATACTTCACTCAAAGGCCAGGTAACCAAACATCAGGTCACATTTTGAAAACATCATGAAATGATCCATTCCAATGGATATAACAAAAAGAAAAACCAGCAATGAGATGAAATGATACAAACAAAGAAATCATGAACAAAACCTGAAGACTCAAACTGAAGACAGAAGATTCTGGAGAAACACTGTCTAACTGCTAGCCAGTAATCGACTTGACAGCATTTGAGTGTGATTGCACATCTGGAAATTGTTGAAATAAAAACCTTACACGCATACATATAAAATCCATATACACTCACTTACAAAAAAATAACATGCCCAGATAGAACTGTCAGATTGCTGCAAAACTCGACATGCAGTTATGTCTCAGGCAGATATGTAAATGATTACAAGTGTGGTCTGATTAAACACTGGGTTTTCCAAAATGTAAAAGTGCATCCCCCACTGCCCTATAAAAAGGCTCACAGAGGTTACTTTTGGGTAGTTTACCTCTTGGTGTAATATAACCTAGTTGTTAGGAGTTATTGGGAGCAGTGGTGCCGTGAGGGCTTGCACACATGAGGAACATGTTCCAAATTTCCCAGACAGACCACCAGTAGAGAGCATATGCCAGATTCCAGCAAATCCTTGGCCTGCTCAGTCACCAGATTTATCACCAATCAAGCATTTATGGGAACAGCTGGGACGCCAGCTTTGGCAACCTAAAGGATCACTGCAGGATCTACAGGCCCAGCCCAACCGTATCTCATCTTGTATCCAGGCTAGAGGTGACCCACCAGAGTACTAGAGACTATTTTCAGTTGTACAGTTTTCCCCAATAAACCTATCCTTTCTCTCTAATATTGTAATCACTTACATATAACATTTCATTCAATCCCAACAACTCCTTCTTACTGTATTTTGTCAGTGAGTGCATAAAGTTTCTAGTACTGTATAATTAATTTACTAATATTCTGTGTCATCTAGATTATTGCATTGTAAATATGTAACATGTTGAATGAGTGACTTTGGACAGAGGTTTGCTCTCTCTGCAGATGTTTTATTAAGGAGAATTTGAAGCTGAATCGATACATTAAAATTATAAAAAAAATGTAAAACACAAGGCTAAATAGATGGATGCCATAGTGTTATGTCTTAGTATGTGAACTAAGACATGTGACAAGAACAAACATTTACGATCACGACAATTTATTGCCATGACACTATGCAGAGATAAAATAATGAAATGCCTGTGACTTTTTGAACCTTGTTTGCTTCAAGACCATACTATTACAACCCCAAATCAGAAAATGCTGGGACAGGGTGGAAAAGGCAAATAAAAAAATGCAGTGTTCCTTGCATTTACTTTGACTTGTATTTTATTGCAGACAGTATGAACCCAAGATAGTTTGTGTTTTGTCTGGTCAACTTAATTTCATTTCTTAATAAATATATCCAAGTATCCATGACAGGCTGAGTCTGTGAGAAGCCAATTTGGATAGAGGATCTCCAGTTTGACAACAAATGAGTGAAGGAAATTATTGAAATGTGTTACAACAATGCTCCTCAAAGAAAGACTGGAAGTGATTTGCATATTTCTATATTAGATCATAATATCATTTAACAATTCAAGGAATTTCAGTGCGTAAAAAGCCAGGTTCTGTCATGGTATTGGGGTTGTGTCAGTGTCCCTGGCCAAGGTAATTTACACTTCTGTGATGGCAGTATTAATGCAGAAAAGTACATTGAGATTTTAGAGTAAAATAAGCTACCTTCATGACATCATCTTTTCCAATGACATCCATGGATTTATCAACAAGACAATGCAAAACCACATGCTGCACACATTATAAAGTCATGGCTGTGAAAGAAGAAGGCAAGTGTACTGGACTGGCCTGTCTGCATTCCTGAATTGTCCCCAATAGAGAATATGTGGAGAATTTTTGAACAAAAAATGCAACAATGACAACCCTGTACTTTTGCACACATTTGCAGGAAGAATGGGACAAAATAACACCTGAAACATTTCTTGTATTTTCTGTGCCAAAACATTGCAATTTGACCAGACAAAACATGAAATATATCAGGTTCATACTGTCTGCAGTGGAATAAAAGTCAAAGTAAATGGAAGACACACTGCATTTATCGTTGTTGTTGTTGTTGTTGTTATTTATTTCTTTATTTTGGTATTTTCCATACTGTCATACTGGTCCAAAGTCTTTTTCCTCTGATTTTAGGCTTATAGTTTTTCCAGATGGATATTTCAAGGAAGGATCATGGAGGTTCCAAACAGTACGTAAATCCAAATAGGCACATACAGTATGTTGGACCTTTATTCTTGGTTGTGCCCCCATGTTAGTTTCCATCACTGAAAGAATGGACACTTCTATCTAAAATGTCCTTTACGAATTGCTTTGATATCTTTGAACAGAAGCACATGTGCCCCGACATCTGGTCCTGTTCCTTAGACATCCTTTGAAGCGAGAGAGAGAGAGATGGAGAGTGGAGAGTGGACTGGAGGGAGGAGTAACATAAGAGGCAGAGCTATTGGTTATTGTGCTCTTAGGCAAGATCTACATAAATAGAGGGCCGGCAACTGTTTTCTTTTTTGCTATGCTCTGATGCCATGTGAAGGAGCTGAGTGAGACTCGCGTTGTGATACGAATCTGTAGAATGAACTGCTATTTCGTGCGCCTGATTCTTTTGGGAAGAATCGTTTATGAAACAGCGACAGGTGATTAATGGGAAGATGAAATGTGAAGAGAGAAGAAGCGGGAGTGATACTGGAGTGAACGGACTTTATTAGTACAGCAGTGTGCGCGTGAAAGTGTGCTTAGGCTGCAGCAGTGAGAGCAGGGACAGAGCTGCACCGGACTGCTCAGGAATAAGGTCAGTCCGATCATAATGCCCAGGCTTTATTAACCCTGGAGAGAGAGAGAAAACAAGCTGCTGATGAACCAGGAAGACACCCAGTTGCTTTAAAATGTTTGATATTCCAAATATTGCTACGCTTTGTGTTTATGGCAAATATTGTCAGGTAATAGTGCCAGTAGAACTAATCCTGCGCTGGTCTGTTCATAAAGAAAGGATAACTATGCATGTGAAGAGTTATAATTTAAACTGAATTAAGGGTGTAGGTTTATGTAATTCAGTATCAGATATTTTGCATTATTTCAAGGGTAAATTAAGATGAATTTAAGTATATTAAGAACTTTGTTTTCCACACTGTGTTTTTATTATTATTATTATCATTATAATTACTAGTACATATTTCAACTATACATCAAATTCCTGGTTTATTTTTTGTTTTATTCTTGAAAGGACAGAAGGAAATAATTAAGGGTTTTGCATCATTTGAGGGGGAGATTGAGTGATTTAGTGTATTTTTAAGACTTTTGCTTACATAGTGTGTATTATTATTTGTTATTGTGGTTTCCAAGTATTATTATAGTAATAGTAGCTGTTGTAGTATTCAAATTATTATAGTTCCAAATATTCTCCCACTGCTGATATAAAATTCGATTAATTGTCAGAACCAAACAGATCCAACTTACCACTTAAGACATCTTGCTCTGATCTTATAATGAAAAAATAATACAAAATGTGTGTGGATTTGTGCTTTAAACTTTCCCCACCAAATGTATTAGTATTTAAGGGAATATGAAGTGCTTGGTAACCCAATGAGAAACGGAAATGGAAATTAAGGGTGCATCTTTATTTATTTCACAGATGTTTTGCATCATTATATGAAGTTAGAGGCAAATGTAGCAGGGATTTAAGTATATTTACATGTCCATTATTAGTATTGTTGTTGCTGTTGTAGCAGTCATAGTAACTATTAATCATTGCTATGTTCTGGATGTAAAAACTGTCCAGGTCACAATATTCTGTCACAACCATGCAGAAGCCATTTACTTAAAACATTAGGCTCCAATCTGTTCATAATGTGGTGATTTTGCACATAGAATCAGAATTTTTAAAAGCAGAACAACCGCTTTCCTCTTAAACTGTGAGGATTAACATCTTACATCTGTTATATTTCAGTGAATACTTATGAAGGATAACCTCAAACAATTGAAATGGAATTTGAGTGTCTTTTCTTAATTCACATTAAGATTTTAAAACATAATTTCAGGGCAGTTTAAGGATAATTGTAGGTATACCTTTAGAACTTTGGTTTCTATACTGTTTATTATATATATATATATATATATATATATATATATATATATATTGTCCATAGTAATTGCTCATTATTATTATTATTATTATTATTATTATTATTATCACTAAAGAAGTTACAACATCAGTTTTTATTATTATCATTTTAACAATTTGATTAATGTTTATGATGTAAAAATTGATTACCCTACTGATGTGACTGCCTTATACCCCTGGCTAATACAACCTATGAAGGTTTGAGCATGTATACAGGATTTTTTTCATGGTAGGACCACTGCTTTTACACCTGATCAAAATCCTTTATATTTTTGCTGTTAAGGAATAGTGAAGATGTTCTTAAGGAGTTTAAATAAAAATTAAGGTTAATTGCTGATATTAAAATTAATGTCCAAGTACATTATAATGGTCTTACATCAAAATATGAAGGTGATGAGCAATAAAGTGATAAAAAATAAAGTGATCCATGTATCAGTGGCATGGTAAAGGAAAAGCAGGGTTTTTTTCCCGATATAGCTTCTGTTTTGTGATTATTTTTATCACAGGAGGATATCACCCCATTCACAAGTTAACACTGCTGTTACCAATAACTGCAAAGAATATTAGTTTCAGAATATAAATTAAGATTATTTAAGATTAAATTAAGATTATTAAATGATAGGATTAGTTAAGAATATTTGTTTCCCTTATATTTTGTTCAATTTCCCGAGATTGATACTGACATGTTTCTTAGACAGCACCCTTTACTACATAAATGAAAAATATTTTTTTCAACATGTAGTATTCCTAAGAGTATAATGGTCTAAAAAGCATGGTGTGTGCCATGTTGCTAGATGATGAATGAAAACAACATATAGAATTATATCAGCATGCCATATGTGCAGCAGTTTGCATAATGTTATAGTTGATATTTTTGCTAAAACACGCAGTTTATTCATGCAGCTTATTATTGCATTATTCACTAAAATGTATGAGGCATTTCATAAGGACAAAGGGAAACGCACTAAATAGGCTACACGCCAATATGGCCCTAACTTAATTGACAACTTTAAGATGTCTTAAGTGTAAATACAGTAAGTTCACTGTGCTTGGGTTGAGAATATGATTTGTTTTTGCACAGATACAATATGTATGGTCTTAACTAGATAGGCTTATAGAATTCAACAAGTCTGTTTCATGGTTCATTTAAACAGTGACACACTGAAAAATTTGTTTACACTGACCATACTTTGTTACATGCTACCTTTTTACAATTGTCTCGACTTAACTGCCTTCTTTCATTGTCATCCTCCTCCCAAAATCGTGTCTATAGACTTTAAGAGTTGTCTGTGGAATGTGCTTTGAACTAATGGTAAATCTCCGTTGATTTTGAGCAATTTGACTAATGAGGTGCCTCATACAGTGGGACAAGAAAGTATTTAGTCAGCCACTGATTGTGCAAGTTCTCCTACTTTGAAAGATGAGAGAGGTCTGTAATTTTCATCATAGGTACACTTCAACTATGAGAGACAAAATAAGGAAAAAAATCCAGGAAATCACATTGTAGGATTTTTAAAGAATTTAATTGTAAATTATGGTGGAAAATAAGTATTTGGTCAATAACAAAAGTTCAACTCAATTCTCAATAAAACATAACCTTTGCTGGAAATGACAGTGGTCAAAAGTCTTTACCATGTTGGCACACACTGTAGCTGGTATTTTGGCCCATTCCCCAGATTTTGGCAGATCTTCTCTTGAGCAGTGATGTTTTGGGTCAACACGGACTTTCAACTCCCTCCACAAATTTCCTTTGGGGTTGGGGTCTGGAGACTTACTAGGCCACTCCAGGACCTTGAAATGCTTTTTACGGAGCCACTCCTTCGTTGCCCGAGCAGTGTGTTTGGGATCACTATCATGCTGGAGGTCCCAGCCATATTCCATTTTCAATGCTCTCACAGATGGAAGGAGGTTTTGGCTTAAAATCTCATGATACATGGCCCCGTTCATTCTTCCCTTAACACGAATCAGTCATCCTGTCCCCTCAAACAGCCTCAAAGCATGATGTTACAATCCCCATGCTTCACAGTAGGTATGGTGCAACTCAGCATTCTTCTTCCTCCAAACATGACAAGTTGAGTTTTTATCAAAAAGTTCTATTTTAGTTTCATCTGACCACATGATATTCTCCTAATCCTCTTCTGGATCATCCATATGCTCTCTGGCAAACTTCAGACGGGCCTGGACATGTACTGGCTTAAGCAGGGGGACACGCTTGGCACTGCAGAATCTGAGTCCCCCTTGGCGTAGTGTGTTGCTGATGGTAGCTTTATTACTTTGGTCCCAGCTCTCTGCAGGTTATTCATCAGGTCCCTCTGTGTAGTTCTGGGATTTTTGCTCATCGTTCTCATGATCATTTTGACCCCATGGGATGAGATCTTGCGTGGAGCCCCAGATTGAGGGAGATTATCAATGGTCTTGTATGTCTTCCATTTTCTTACAATGGCTCCCACAGTTGATTTATTCACACCAACCTGCTTGCCTATTGTAGATTCATTCTTCCTAGGCTGGGGCAGGTCTACAATTTTCTTCCGGGTGTCATTCGACAGCTCTTTGGTCTTGGCCATGGTTGAGTTTGGAGTCTGACTGTTTGAGGCTGTGGACAGGTGTCTTTTATACAGATAACGAGAGCAAACAGGTGCCGTTAATACAGGTAACAAGTGGAGGACAGAAGAGCTTCTTAAAGACGAAGTTACAGGTATGTGAGAGCCAGAAATCTTGCTTGTTTGTGGATGACCAAATACTTATTTTCCACCATGATTTACAATTAAATTCTTTAAAAATCCTACAATGTGATTTCCTGGATTTTTTTTCTCATTTTGTCTCTCATAGTTGAAGTGTACCTATGATGAAAATTACAGACCTCTCTCATCTTTCTAAGTAGGAGAACTTGTACAATCTGTGCCTGACTAAATACTTTTTTGCCCCACTGTAATTAACTACTTATATTTTGATTCATGTCTGCTTTAAAAAAACGATCCGAGCTTTCATCAAGAAACATATTTTGAAAGGGTGTGATGGTCAAAAACAAGGGAAAATGCCTAGGAGAAATAAGCAGCTTGGCTTTTAGCTGAGCTAATTCTATAATAATTGTAAGCTTTTGGGGTAGCAGACATTTTCAGCAGACATTCTAAGCCAATTAGACCTACAGCTGATACAATCTTGGTACAATCCAAGCAATTGTGAATTGTGCATTGCTTGGATTTTATACCTTGACCTCATGGTTAATAGCCCAAGTGCTAAACTGCTGCACCACTACTGCTTTCATATACTGTCACTGGTCCAAAACAGTTAATAAGGGATGATGTTAAGGTTACCTTACCTGGAATTCACCTTGTAAAGCTCATGTCCACTGAGAATGTGCTTTCTCTGACTGCGTACACTACATTTTAAAAGTCTTCATAAAATAACATTGCATTGCCTATAATCTTGACTCTCCAGATCACTCTCCATATGTCCACAACAATTTTCTAAGTTTAATATTATTTATTCTAACATTTTCTTTCATGTAAATTGGACTAATTTGCAAAGAAACCTAAAGGTTCCGAGGGGCAACATCTCTGGTAAACCTCTCACAATTAATTTACCTCAATACCAAATGTGTTAATCCCCTGCCGTCGTCCTAATATTCTAAGATTGGGAAGGCTAGCTTCTACATTACATGCTCAGCATTTTGAAGGGAATTGGGTTAGCAGTGGCTTCAAAGTCACTGTAGGTCACTGCATGTCCTTGCTGTGGGGAGTAGACCAATGGCAGTTAAAGTTGTATAGGACATTTATTGTAAAAGAATGATTTGTCTTCAGGACAAATGGCAGAGAATATATTTTCTTATGTGTGGAGAAAACACATTCAGCATTGCATTTGTACATGGCAGTTTATGTGAGCTTATTAGGTGCATGCTAGTTATCAGTGCATTTTAGAGCCTGTTAATAAGTAGAAAGCCAGTATGTGTCTCAGGAACAGACTTCTATTCCATGTTCCAGCCTTGTGCTTGATTTATTGACTTGACACACTGACGAAATTTACTGTGAGGCGCTACAGTGTTTACTTAACATTCATGGAAATATATAGAAGTACCCATTCATTTTGAAATGGCTCTTAGATCTAATTCAAACACCCAGTCATTGATGTGTATGTATTGGGATATTGGGAAACAGAATAAAGCTACACAAAGTGCATGAAGAATGAATAATGTGTGTGCATGTCAATAAGAGTGAGGGAAATACAGCCTGGGGTCACTGACCCAAGCCCACTGTAAAGAAACTGCAACTTAGCCAAACATAAGAGCTCGTCAGCCAGTGACAGGTGGAAAACGCAGAAGTGTTTCATTCACCACTGAGTGGCAAGAGACACGAACAGGAGGAATAAGGAGGATGTCAGAAATAATGGGATTCTTATTACACAGTTGGATTACCTTAGCAGTAGGTGTGCTTAAAGGTGAATAAATGCTACACATGGTAAATGATTTTTTTTTTGTTTCTGTGTGACCTGTCAAAATTATAATAAATGGCAAAACAACACCCGGCTTCACCTCTGCAAGGTGCACAGAGTTCTCACTTCCATTCTGTTCCCAGGACCATTTTCTTCGTCAGAAGTGTACCTACTATTTCAGTAGGCAGACCCTATAGTTAACCTATAGAAAAACCTAAAAATGTTTAGAACAGTGTTTCAAAGATTGTATTGCTGATACTCCGATTAATTTAGTAATTACCATTTTCTGGTCAAGGGGCATCTGCAACATAGAAAAGTTTTATTGGCATGAGATGTAAATTGTAGAAAATATAGGCAGTCAAAGCTTTAGAACTGTTTACAGGTCACTGTTTTGCAAGTTATTATATTTCATAACCAAACCAGTTTGTGTAGTATTACAGCTCCACTGAAAAAATGCTTATACAAACTCAGAATCGTGGAGAATGGAAACAATACGTGCACTGTTACACCAAGAGTTCATACTGTAGTTATGATCCTTACGTCATAGTTACAGCATTCAGAACCCAAAAGTAGTAGCTTAACAGAGCTGGGATTTGAATTCACAACCTTCCAGCTAGAAGTGCAGAACTCACCACTGTCTCTTACACTGATACTGACCTTGATAAACTACATGGCCAAAATCAAGTGGATGACCAAACTTTGCAAAAGTTGTGCTTTTTGAATATTATATCCAAAACTATAGATATTAATAAGGAGTTGTTCCCCTATTTGGTGCTGTAACAACCTACATTCCTTTGGAAAACTGGTTCAGTAGGATTATCTTTAGCAGCAAACCTATTGTGGGATCAGTCACTGATACTGAGTGATAAGGCCTTGCTTACAGTTAGCATCCAATTACAGTTCAACCAATTTTTTGGATGGGGTTGAGGTCAGAGTTATGGGCAGACCAGTTTGTCATGTTGAAACAGCAAATTAACTTTTCCTTTTGTGGCATTTGAAGGAACATATTGGAATGTGATAGTAAGTAAGGTGACAATGGTCAAGAAGTAAAACCAGAAGAGATTTTAAAAAGAGAGGGAGAGAATGGTGCTTTAAGCCAGAACTATTTTAGAGCCTATTAATAAGAAGAAAGTCTGTATGTACACCTCTGGAGCAGATTTCTCATCTGTGTTCATTCCATCCTTGAGCTTGATTTACTAACTTGACACCCTGATGAAATTTACTGTGAGACGCTACAATGTATACTTAGCATTCATGGAAATATATAGACGTACCCAATCGTTTTGAAATCGCTTTTAGGTCTAATTCAAACACCCAGTCATTGATGTGTATGTATATGGTTAATGGGAAAAAGAATAAAGCCACACAAAGTGCATGAAGAATGAATAATGTGTGTGTCTGCCTATAAGAGTGAGGGAAAGACAGCCTGGGGTCACTGACCTGAGCCCACTGTAGATAAACTGTGTGGAATCAGCTTAGCCAAACATTAGAACCCAGCAGCCAGTGACAGGTGGAAAACACAGAAGTGTTTCATTCACCACTGAGTGGCAACAGACACGGACATGGGCAGACCAGTTTGTCACGCTGAAACAACAAATGAACTTTCCTTTTTGTGGCATTTAAAGGACTAAGGTAGGGGAACAGATTACAACGATTAAGAATTTAAACCAAAAGAGATTTTAAAGAGAGAGGGAGGGAATGGTGCTTAAAGCCAGACCCAAAGAAAAGGCATTAAATAAGTGGTTAAATCATGTTCTGAAGAGAGGTAAACAAGAAAATAAGAAAGCATCAAGAAAACATATCAGCCTCTAATGCTCAGTTTGTTGTTATTTGTTATTTGTAGACACCATTTTGTGATTGTAGCTGCCATTTTGTGCTCTTCTCTTTGTTTTATTTCATAGCCCCTCCTTATAGGTGTGTACATACTAGCACTCACTTGTACTATTCAGTGGTCCAATGGAAGAGAGTATGTCTCATAACCCTGAGATCCTGGGATCAAATCACACAAGTACCCTCATCTGAACACTCTGCTTTTGCTTACAATATATAAAATATCTTTAAGTAATTATAAGGGAAGGTCCTTCTTTCCTGGGTCTTCCATAAAGCACTCCCTGAGGGCGAAACCAGTATCACTCTGTGCCTGGGTCCAAACCAGCTCCCTGACCATGACAGTAATGTGTGTGCCTTTGATTCTTCCAGCATTAGAACGAAATGAAAGTCTGATTCACTGAAATGGAGATATGGATCACCCCAGAATATATTGCCTTGGTGTTTTTGTGCGTACGCAGAACAAAAATGAGAAAATAAAGTGCGCAGAGAGAGTGAGTAGACAAAAATATGAGGTCATCCCCCACCTCCTTAATCTCTGTCGCCTCTTTTTTTACTTTGCCAGTTTGACCTCATGGAGCACAATGGGGATCTCAAAATATATTTCAAGTGTTATCACCAGATGATGCTGTACCTGGGAAGGTCATCATGAATGAGATGTGAACAAAAACAAGCAAAGCAAAGGAAGAGAAAGCAACTTCAGGTACTTCTATTGGAATACTGATATAAATTGTGATGGGAAGAACAGTTAAGGTCGTGGACAGCTAATCAGAAGGTTACGAGTTACCTTGCTCAACTCAATTGTAAATCATTCTAGATATGGGTGTCTGCTAAATACTGTAAATGTAACATAAATATAATGTAAATTGTTTAAGGTAAATTATGTAGAACAGGAGTAAGAAGGGACATAACCCAGTTTCCAAAATTTAGTTCCTGCCTCGTTTAACATACTGTGTCTCGAGCGTCTGCTTAAATTTCTAGCACATGTCACACAGATGGCATCTGCAGACTCTTGAAATTTGCAAGGAGCAGAATTCCGCAGTGTTTGCACTCATGAAGTACCTTTGAGTAATCAATTTCCTAGAGGGATCTTGTTGACCTTTCCAAATAGGTAGCTAGTAAGAGGTAGGAATCAGCATTCATGCATGCATAAGGGGAAACATGATGACTGTTTGGGAGAACTGTATGGTTAGATACAGCTGATTTGGTCGTAGATTTATCTATTAGTGGGTAGGGTTTAAATCATTTATAACTTAGGATAAATCAATTTTGAAAAGCAAATTCTTTGTCTCTGATCTGCTTATACAACATGCTTGTAAATTTTGTGAGAAAATTGTGTGAATCTGTAGCTAGTCTGTTCCGATCAAGAACAAAATAAAGTGAAGGCATAGATTCTGGTGATGTTACACTCATAAACGAATATAAATTGATAAACACAAACATGATGTTTTGCCACACAGAGGTGGACAAGTATGAATACATATATAGCTTAAGCATCTGAAACTGAAATTGGTTGAAATTTTGCATGTAGATTTGTTTCCACAAATGATGTTGCACATCATCCATATTTTCATTTTTCTAGCATTACTATCTATTTGAAATGATCTCTTAGGAAATGAAGTTTTACATTTCCACAACTAGCTGGTAATCAGTTACGAATCAGAAGTTCGGCAATTGGTAACCTGGTAGACCAGAATGTAGACAACAACAGTGAAATGACTGCACTACAAAGTGTTAAACATTTATCATGCCCCCATTATTTCTGTCCCCTAGATACGAACCAGTTCTGTTCAGAGAGTGGGGTCACATGTCCAAAAGTTCGTATGTTCAATGTTTTTAGCATAAGCATCCAGCTTGTGAGCCTCCGACACCTGATCTCACTTTAATTTTAGTGTCCACTGATGTGACTTGCTGCTTCTTATAGAGATCATCACTGCTTTTGGACTTAATACCAGACATTCTGGGTCTAAAATAGAGCAATAATTCCACAAAAAGGAGGTATGTGTTGTACACAGTTGGTGTCACAGCCACGGTCCTACCGGACTACACTTCCCAGCCTCCATTGCTCCTTCCACGTCATCCCTGCATGGTGAAGCACCTTTGTTTACCTTGTGACATGATTTATTTCAGTTGTTTGAAGTTTCTGTCTCATTAGTTCCCTGCATTTCCTTTGTTTAGTGTGAATTTAGTACGTTTGCTTATGTGTGGTTTGCGCTGTTATCATTTCGAAACCCTTTTCCTAGCAAGTGTATCACAGCATTCATTTTTGCTGCGTTTTTGTGACTGTTTGTGGAATCTGTATGCTCTAGTCTTAGTTTCATTATTGCACTCAATTCTCCTCTGTTTTTTCAGTTTTTTAATAAACTGACTATGGTAGCCTAGCAGTTAAGGTACTGAACTATGGGTCAGAAGGTCCAGGGTTCAAATCCCACCTCTGCCAAGCTACCACTGTTGGGTCCTTGAGCAAGGCCATTAACCCACAATTGCTTGGATTGTAAGACTGTATCCATTGTAAGTTGCTCTGGATAAGGGCGTCTGCTAAATGCTGTAAATGTAAATGTAAATAAAACTCTGCTCTGTACTGGCTTTTAGTGTTCATTTCCTGCTTCCTGCTCAAGCATGACAGTCAGTAACACAACCACTTCTGATAAAGCCAGAATTTGACTGAGATCGAGTAAACAACAACGGCCTGGGCTCTGTTAAGCACCAGAGATGTGACCTAATTGACCACGCTGACATGCAACTTGAAATTCTCCCACAGTTTTTAATTTTGCACATATTTAAATAATATTGAATGTATTGCGCACACACGTTTGCATCTTTGAAAGTTCGTTAGTCAACGGTTCGTAACTAAGGGGCTTACAGTATTCCCAGAGCAGATTCTGGGACAGCTGCAACAAACTCTCACCACGTCCAGACTCCTGCTTTAAATATCCCACTTGAAATCAATCCAGTGCAGGCTGAAAACCATTTCAGCATGCCTCGTCAATTAATCTGTAATGCACATCATTATTGTTGACTTCAGATTTCCTCATACCATAATCATATCACATTAGAGGTTTATGAATACAGTAAGTTTAATAATTTTTCGAGTGGAGATGGGTAAAATATAAAAGATTGTTGGATAATTGGTTTAATCACACACAGATAATGTGTTTATTATCCCCCCACACAAATTAAGTACTTATTGCAACATTAATTTGCCTACATAACAGCACTGAATCTTCTTCTACAGTTGAGATTAGGGAATACAGATCAATGAATCTGAAACACTTCCCAATATAGCATCTATTCAAATACTCCAGGCACCTATATCCTCTCTTATAGACTCTCACCTTCAGCTTATCCCACTTTTCTCTAGGGTGTAGGTCAAGTGACTGGTATGTCATGTCCAAAGCTTGTTACTGTGTGCACTGAACCATTTTTGCAGTGCGTTTTGTACACACTGTATGTTTTGGATCAGTGTAATCCTATAAGATTCAATCATGACCCAGTTGTTGCTTTTTGACAGAGGAGGTCAGGTTTCCATGAATCTATGAAACATAAGAGATCACATACCACACATAATAGTGGATAGCAGATTGTTTTTCCTATCACCATGCTCATTTTTACGTCAAGCCCACTTGAGAGTTTGTTGCCATATTTTGTCTCATTGGAAATAATACATGGCTGTAGTCTATAGAGATATACAGTGGGGCAAAAAAAGTATTTAGTCAGACACTGATTGTGCAAGTTCTCCGACTTAGAAATATGGTCTGTAAGAGTAATGAGAGAGGTCTGTAATTTTCATCATAGGTACACTTCATCTATGAGAGCCAAAATGGAAAAAAAAAAACAGGAAATCGCATTGTAGGATTTTTAAAGAATTTAATTGTAAATCATGGTGGAAAATAAGTATTTGGTCATCCACAAACAAGCAAGATTTCTGGCTCTCACAGAAGTGTAAAGTCTTCTTTAAGAAGCTCTTCTGTCCTCCACTCGTTACCTGTATTAATGGCACCTGTTTGACCTCGTTATCTGTTTAAAAGACACCTGTCCACATTCTCAAACAGTCAGACTCCAAACTCAACCATGGCCAAGACCGAAGAGCTGTTGAAGTATACCAGGAAGAAAATTGTAGACCTGCACCAGGCTGGGAAGAGTGAATCTACAATAGACAAGCAATATGGTGTGAATAAATCAACTGTGGGAGCAATTGTAAGACAATAGAAGACATACAAGACCATTGATGATCTCCCTCGATCTGGGGCCCCACGCAAGATCTCATCCCGTGGGGTCAAAATGATCATGAGAATGGTGAGCAAAAATCCCAGAACTACACGGAGGGACCTGATGAATGACCTGCAGAAACCTGGGACCAAAGTAACAAGGCTACCACCAGTAACACACTACGCCGAGAGGGACTCAGATCCTCCAGTGCCAGGCGTGTCCCCCTGATTAAGCCAGTACATGTCCAGTCCGATCCCGTCTGAAGTTTGCCTGAGAGCATATGGATGCATCCAGAAGAGGATTGGGAGGAATATCTTGTGGTCAGATGAAACTAAAATAGAACTTTTTGATAAAAACTCAACTCGTTGTGTTTGGAGGAAGAAGAATGCTGAGTTGCATCCCAAGAACACCATACCTACTGTGAAGCATGGGGGTGGAAACATCATGCTTTGGGGCTGTTTTTCTGCAGAGGGGACAGGACAACTGATCCGTGTTAAAGGAAGAATGAATGGGGCCATGTATCATGAGATTTTAATCCAAAACAGAACGTTGAAGATGGAACGTGGCTGGGTCCTCCAGCATGACAAAGATCCAAAACACATCGCTCGGGCAACAAAGGAGGGGCTCCATAAAAAGCATTTCAAGGTCCTGGAGTGGCATAGCCAGTCTCCAGACCTCAACCCCTTAGAAAATTTGTGGAGGGAGTTGAAAGTCTGTGTTGCCCAGCAACAGCCCAAAACATCACTGCTCTGGAGGAGATCTTCATGGAGGAATGGCCCAAAATACCAGCTATAGTTTGTGCAAACCTGGTGAAGACTTGCAGGAAACATTTGACCTCTGTCATTGCCAACAAAGGTTCAGTTACAAAGTATTGAGTTGAACTTTTGGTATTGACCAAATACTTATTTTCCACCATAATTTACAATTAAATTCTTTAAAAATCCTACAATGCGATTTCCTGGATTTTTTTTCTCATTTTGTCTCTCATAGTTGAAGTGTACCTATGATGAAAATTACAGAAAAGTAGGAGAACTTGCACAATCAGTGGCTGACTAAATACTTTTTTGCCCCACTGTACAAGTTCTAGATAAGTGTCTAGACATCAGTTCTACTAACATCTAGTGAACTCATTTCATCTGAAACATCTTCTGGCACCCTTTGAATGTGTAATTGTAGATATGGAGACTAGTGCAATGTATATTTGTAGATTTAGAGACATTAGGGATGCAAGTAGCTAATTTGTGGTCATTGAATGATTGATGGCAATTAAATATTTGGCTTATTTTATTTGTCATTTTTTAACTCCTCCCTTTATTGATGAATGACTTTTAGAATTTGGAATCTTTGTCAACCCCATGTATATCTTAATGAAACAGTCCTGGATGACCACTTATGAGTTCAGGAACAGACTAGTAAGCTTAAAAATAGATCATGTAAATGGAAACATGCTTAAGTTTCAGTTTGTTCATAAAAACAATAGTTGTAACACATGATTTTGTATAATCAAACTCTTTTACAGTCTGTATTAACAATTCTTTTTACATTTTACTACACTTAAAGATTAAGTATTAAGTATAAGTATAAGTATTTATTAAGCTAATTAACTCCAGAACATTTTCCAACCATTTTTTGGTCCTTACTCATTAAGGACACTAATGCTGGAGGTGACTGTGCAACACAATCATTTTGAGAATGTTTTGCATATCTTGTGAGTAGAATAAAATAGTCTTGATTGGGAAAATGGTTTGAAGAAAATAAATCTAAAGTATAACAACTAGAGTATTACCCTAAACCAAGACAACAAAAAAGGAAATGCTAAGTACACAAACATATCTAATGTCATGGGAAAAGAATAGACCTCTGCCACATCATACTGACAGACATCAGCAAATCGCCTCTGGAAGTCACTTCAGCAACAATGTCTATTTAAATAATGCACCCCATTCCTTATGTCAGCATTCAGCTTGTGGGACAGTTTGCCTCGAAACTGATCTGTGAAGCATGATGGATATTTAATTGCTTCATGTTTTGGTTGGAAAGACATTGACTTTAATTGGACCCATGAGCACTTTCTGTCTAATGTCCCCAAAACAGTAGCTGGGGCTACATGTTTAATCTGGTGAGGATGATGGAGATGACCTTTCTAATGAGCTGAATTTGATTTATGTAATCTGTTTTTCTTTAGTGCTGCTTCTTCAGAAATACTCTCAAACGCAACCCTAAGATGATACCAGTCTTCAAACTTACAAACCTAACATTTCATTTAAAAAATACATTTTGTCTTCTTTTGTTTACTCCTAATACCTTTTTGTTTTTGTTCCCAGGCCTCAGGCATGTCAGAAGGTGCTTGGGACGTGGATTCGGCTCTGTCTAATCGTTCTCTGTTCAACCTGAGCAGCAGCTTCAGCAGCACCGAGGCCTTCCTGTGGCTATTGCCCTCAGAGAACAGCTCATGGGTGACACGGAACCCTACGGTGAGGCCAGATCTGCGTGTACGGGACCAAAATCTGGCGCGAGCCGAAATCGGGGTGCTTGGCTTGGTGCTGGCACTCACTACTCTGGGCAACAGCTTTGTGCTGTGGGTGCTGCTGCGCAGGAGAAAACACCATGCACCCATGCACCTCTTTATGATCAATCTGTGTGTGGCCGACCTCGTAGTAGCTTTTTTCCAGGTGAATATTGTTTTGTTCAGGGTCACAGCTTGACAAAAATTGGCTAGTAAGAGTACATTTATATTTTAGTTGTTTAGCAGATTAAATATGAACAATCAGATCACTCAATGTTTTGGTCAATCAGAAGTGACCAGGGAAAATTTTGAGAAATCAAATTGCTCAACTTTTCAAACAATCAGAATTGACCTGCAAAAAATTTTGAATAATAAGATCAGTTGATATTTCGACCAAACAGAATTTAATCGATCGCTGATTGGTCAAAAAAAATTTCAACCAACCAGGAGGCTCTATTTTTCAACCAATCAGAAAATTCGGGAAAAAAATACAACCAATGAGGAGGCTCGATTTTTTTTGAGCAATCAGAAAATTAGGAGAACAATTTTGACCAGTCAGATAGCTCAATTTTTCCACCAATCAGAAAATTTAATGGAAAAATTTGGCCAATCAGATCTCTTGATTTTTTGACCGATGAGAAAGTTCTGAAAAATAATGTAGCAATCAGGAGGCTAAATTTTTTGACCAATCAAAAATTCGGGAAAAATATTCGGATTCGAATCAGGAGCCTAGATTCTTCAACCAATCTGAAAATTAACGGAAAAAAAATCGACCAATCAGATCGCTTGATTTTTCGACCAAACAGACAATTCTGGAAAAAAATTTGACCAATCAGGGGGCTCGATTTT
This sequence comes from Ancistrus triradiatus, assembly GCA_025084515.1. NCBI lineage: Eukaryota > Metazoa > Chordata > Actinopteri > Siluriformes > Loricariidae > Ancistrus > Ancistrus triradiatus. The sequence continues at coordinate 65,725 of JAJAGP010000346.1, read as the reverse complement.
TCAGCCAATCAGAAAATTCAGGAAAAATTTCGACCATTCAGATCGCTCGATTTTTCGACCCATCAGTAAATTCAGGGAAAAAATTCGACTAATCAGATCTCTCGATATTTTGACCAGTCAGATAACAAGACATTGACTGTAATTAGGCAGTGAGCTTCAGCTTGTCGAATTTATACTAATGGTGAAATCCCCTTTCTCCCATAGGTGCTACCGCAGCTGTTGTGGGACATTACAGAGCGATTCCAGGGGCCAGATGCTCTTTGTCGCTCCATCAAGTATCTGCAGATAGTGGGCATGTTTGCATCATCATATATGATCGTGGCCATGACTGTGGACCGCCACTATGCCATCTGCTGCCCTCTGCAAGCATATCGAGGAGGCAAACTGTCACGCTGGAACAGCCCCATCATGGTGGCCTGGGGTCTGGCCCTGGTACTCAGTTTGCCACAGGTGAGAAGGACAGAATGTAATCAACATATATTTGTTTCTGAAATCTTGAAATCTTGTTTAAAATAAATCTAGCATGTGCTAGAGGGTTACACTTGGAGAAGATATGGGCTGGTGTATGTTGTATGTGATATCCAGGTCTCAGTTCCCCCTTTAGGTGTTCATCTTCTCACGATCTGAGATGGCTCCAGGGGAATTCGAGTGCTGGGGCCACTTTGTTGAGCCATGGGGACTCAAAGCTTATGTCACATGGATGACCGTAGCCGTATTTATCCTGCCAGCCCTCATCATCACTGTCTGTCAGGTAGTTTTGCTATATTCTCACTTTCACTGGTCTCATTGTTCAGTTTCTTATCTGTTTTTCTTTCTCTAGGGAGAGTCCTTTTGTTTTTTAAATTCTAGCTTTTGTTGGTTAAGTAGCCTGTCTTCCTCATTGCTAGGCATTGTCTGCAATTATATATTTCTCTTGGTGTCTGTGTGTCCTAAATTTGACAGGATTTATTCAGGACCTTTCAGGCCTCGCAAGTATGTTTAGGTTCCCAAATGCAACATCCTGAAGTCAAAATGGACTGAAAATCCCATACTGCTTCATTTACCAAGACAGAGAGGTCTGCCCAGATGGATACAGAGCTTATCAAATCAGTCCATTTTGTCAGTGTCTGTAATTTCTTTGCAATATGACTTACTAATATAAAAGAAGCAGGCTTTTTCTGTCCAAAATGCTAGAATAATTGCATCTGAGCCACACATTTTCAGTGTCATGTTACCTTTTCTATCAGGGAAGAGGGACTATCATAAAACTAATATAATATTATCACCAAATGGCATTGGGGTGGACCAACACTGATTTTGAAATCACATTTGTGTGTCCTGCTATCAGGGATAGCAACAAGTCACTGCTTGGGATCAGAAAGTAATGAAGGGCTATATGAGACTGAATTCACAATGTGAATATTAAAGTAGCTGAACTAAGTGGACGATCTGGCAAAACTATATGTCAATTGTTTTAGGATCACAATACATAATATTATTACTGTTTTCATGTTTAATTTTAAGACTGCTTTTTGAACACAGCAACCAAATACTAATTAAACTCTACCTCTACAAAAGAAGGGAAATTACATACAGTGGGGCAAAAAAGTATTTAGTCAGCCACTGATTGTTCAAGTTCCCCAACTTAGAAAGATGAGAGAGGTCTGTAATTTTCATCATAGGTACACTTCAACTATGAGAGACAAAATGAGAAAAAAAATCCAGGAAATCACATTGTAGGATTTTTAAAGAATTTAAATGTAAATCATGGTGGAAAAGTAAGTATTTTGGTCACCCCCACAAACAAGCAAGATTCTTCTGGCTCTCCAGACCGTAACTTTTCTTTAATAAGCTCTTTTTTTCCTCCACTCGTTACCTGTATTAATGCACCTGTTTTGACCTCATTATCCTGTAGAAAAGAACCTGTTCCACAGCCTCAAAATAGTCACTTCCAAACTCAAAACCATGGCCAGACCAAAGAGCTGTCAAAGGAAGAAAATCGTAGAACTGCACCATGCTGGGAAGAGTGCATCTATAATATGCAAGCAGGTTGGTGTCAATAAATCAACTGTGGGAGCAATTGTAAGAAAATGGAAGACAATGGAAGATTGATAATCTCCCTCAATCTGGGGCTCCACGCAAGATCTCATTCTGTAGGGTCAAAATGATCATGAGAACGGTGAGCAAAAATCCCAGAACTAGACAGAGGGACCTGATGAATGACCTGCAGAGAGCTGGGACCAAAGTAACAAAGGCTACCATCAGTAACACACTACGCCAAGAGGGACTCAGATCCTGCAGTGCCAGGCGTCTCCCCCTGCTTAAGCCATGGCCAGGCCCGTCTGAAGTTTGCCAGAGAGCATATGGATGATCCAGAAGAGAATTGGGAGAATATCATGTGGTCAGATGAAACCAAAATAGAACTTTTTGGTAAAAACTCAACTTGTCGTGTTTGGAGGAAGAAGAATGCTGATTTGCATCCCAAGAACACCATACCTAGTGTGAAACATGGGGGTGGAAACATCATGCTTTGGGGCTGTTTTTCTGCAAAGGGGACAGGACGACTGATCCGTGTTAAGGGAAGAATGAACGGGGCCATGTATCATGAGATTTTAAGCCGAAACCTCCTTCCATCAGTGAGAGCAATGAAGATGGAACGTGGCTGGGTCTTCCAGCATGACACAGCGCTCGGGCAACGAAGGAGTGGCTCCATAAAAAGCATTTCAAAGCTTCAAAGAGCAATTATCACCCTGTTATATATTCCTTGAACAAATATAACTCACAAGCTTTCCATACCCAGTAATCGGGTTTAGTGTTTTGAGAGGCAGAAGCCTAACAAGTAGCATAGGGCACAACCTCTTAAATTGAACTACATGAAAGGAACTGCAATGTGACTTGGTAAATAGTAATGAGTATCAACTATTTAAGTATATAGTGAGTATCGCATCCTTGACCTGTACAAGATTTACCAGCAAGTTAGGTGTGTCTGCTAAAGAGGCTCACAAGTCTACAAAGTGTTTAAAAACCCCGGTAATGTTGCTGCACCTGTTTCCCTCATATCATTATCATGTCAGTGTCACTGCTGTGCTGAGGCGTACCACACCGACAAATTTTCTGTTTCAAATCTCACCTGACAAGTTTCGAGTGGTTATTAAGGTGAGGGGAGACATAAAAGTTACCTTTCGCTGAAAGATTCATGAAAGCGTTAGACAAAAATATGGCTTTTGTATAAACATTACTAGCTGTCACAGCTAGCCTTTATGCTTTCCTTCAAGTAAACATCTTTGCTGAGCTTTCTTAGCACTGAAAAACATGACAATCACACACACTGTTCTCGTCCTTTGCTATTATCTAATCATTCTCTTTCCTCTCAGGTTCGCATCTTTAGAGAGATCCACAACAACATCTACCTGAAGTCAGAAAGAAAGGTTACAGCAGAGTTTAAGAAGAACTCTGTGCTGCTTCATTTCAGTCAAAGAGGACATTGTGGAAGGTCTGGGAGACACAAAGACACACAGGACATCCATCATCATCATCCTCATCATCAGTATGACATCCTTTCAAAACATGGGAGTACTATTGCCACAACAGACCTCCATAATTCATATGATGACCTGTCCATCATCCCACAATGTGGAAATTCCCTTCATAACCCCTGCGACTCCTGCTCTGTTCCCTTCTCCTCATTGGAGGTCTCCACCTCTATCACAACTCCCTTTGAGAAATTCACTCCCGATCCATCGGGGCCCTCCTTGCCGGCCAGTAGTGCATGTGCCCAGTCCAGAGCCTCATTCTCATTGGCAGGTCATATCTCAGGGGCCAGTGAACTCTGGCCAGATGTGCTACCCAATCCTCCCCGGCCTCCTCCGCCTGGTATTTCTAAGGCCATGTCAAAGACCGTGAGGATGACTCTGGTTATAGTGTTGGTCTACACCATCTGTTGGTCTCCCTTCTTCGTTGTACAACTATGGGCTGCCTGGGATCCAAATCCACCTGACCAAGGTTAGCATGCAGATCCTCCTTACCTAAGCTGATTTAATTGCATGGTCACTTGATACACCTGCACTTGGCTGGATAGAGAAAATAACAGCTTGGTTGTATTTCTGGTGTTTATTTTACACAGCTAGAACATTTCGACCATTTCTTTAAAAAGCAAACAGACCGAACATAGGAGACATGAAGGCCTTTGTTTTCTCTTTTTAAAACACTCATAATATATGCTAGCATTTTTGGCAATTACATTTGTATTTAAACAAATTCTGCATGTATTTTCCATCCTGAGAATGGCAGAATCGTATCAAAGAACAGTGGATCTTATAAAAGAGAATAAACTGTATCTATACGTAGGGTTGGGTATTGAAAACAAATAAAATGCCAAGAACCGGGTACCTGATAAAAAATGTAAAACACTTTTGATTCCACTTATCGGTTCCTACTAACGCATTTTATGCTTTAAATACATGGTCACAGCTAGTGCAAAAATACAGCTGTATTAAGGAGGCATCTATCTGCCAGGACCAGTGCATCATATAATCACATATGTCATCATGTAGTTTGGTTTTGAATACGCTCCGTTATAGCATTAGCAGAAGATGGAGAACCAAAATATGTGTGGCACCTCCAACATGGCAAAACATCTAACGTGTGTTTCAAAGGAAAAGTAATCATTTATATGTTAAGCTGTTTCTTCCCATTTAAATCTATTATAAGTAAAAAGTTCAAGGTGAAAATGATTACTTTCCCTTTGGACCCTTTGTCATTTCAGCAATAGAGATTACTTAACCAGTAGTAATTGAGAGAGGTTTGGTGTTCCTAGGTCACTGCTTTAGTACAATAAGCCACATTAACGTTTTTACTTATAATAGGTTTAAATGGATGAAAAAAAAAACTTAACGTAAAATGATTACTTTTGAAATTTGAAATATAGAGAGGTATTCTTTATATCTAAACATTTGGCACATTGTTTTTTACCATTTTGGAAATGATTAGAACCGGAATTAATAAGGAGAATTGAAATCGATAACACTTTTTCCAAGCTATTTTCACACAGTCTTGTGTACTAATTTACGGGCAAAACCCTTCAAATGGCCCAATGTCCTCTGCTGTGACATGTCTACACCTGACCTTCACTCACTTACACTTAAATAAATGAAAGTACTGTGTATAATTCAACTTAAAAATTGTTCAGAAAGGTTTATTTTACAAAACTCATTCATTCTTTTTCTTAATTGCTTAATTCCCATGAAAGCCGGTGAATAACAGGCGACACAGGGCAGGAACAACCCTAGACAGGGCACCAATCCATCGTAGGGCACACACCCCCACATGCTCTTGCACACACTCGCACCTTAAATGGCGCTTTAGAAACTTCAATGAACCTAACACACATGTCTTTGGACTGTGGGAGCATTTAACTTGTGTGTTATGCATTGGAGACTGTTGATGTGTTTATGAGACACAGTAATGAACAAAGCCTATAAACAAATGTCCACATCATACCACCCTGGCTAATTATTTTACCTATTGTCTAATAATGGTCTATGTATCATGTAGAACGTAGAGAATAGTGAATAGGGGACTGACCTTTTTCATGCCATATGACAAGTTCTGTACATGGTAAAGCAGTGAAAATGTGGTTAAAGCAATGTGATTTATGTCAAAATTTCTAAATTCACCATGGGGACATTTGGTCCCGCAAACCACTGAACACATGCCACACACAGCCAGAAGTATTCCCACCTAGGTGTATTGTGATCTCATTGGCTCTGTGTAGATTTTCCACCTTCAAATTAAAGTGGGCTTTTTGCGCCATTGGCTCTGCTGGTCGCCAAGTAACCAATGCATCATCAAACAGATGGGCTTAGAGATGGCAGCATGACTGGTACCGTATGGTCAAACTCTCACATCGTGCTAATGACCTATTATTCCAAATACATCAGTGATGAACCTTGCTGTCTGGCCTCATGCATTTAATGCCTATATGTAGAGTCCCCACTTAATCTGTAGCTGAATTATTCAAAGCGGAGTGACCTAGTTATGAAAATGTCATGTCTTCCCCATTTAAAAGATAACAATATAATAAAAGACACGGTAAGCCTTCCACAAAGTTTGTGGGTCCATCATATGCTCAGCTTAAGTCAGTACATCTTATATATGTCATGCTTACACACATCTACAAATAGCATTTCCTCAATTTTGGCTCTACAATACTAATATACAGCCCCTTCAGGTGACTGTGTCCATAGCAGTAACACTACTGGTCGAAGATGCAAATTTGAGTGGAAGTTTCACCGAATTTTAACTTGGCGTGAGTGTAATTTTTACAATTTGCCCACTTTTGTCTAGGAGAACCTGCAGAGTTATTAAGGAGTTCATTTTTGAGAGTTTCCCTATAAGGAGGCTAGCTGACAAAAAGCATTGTAAGCACAGTAACCATCTGTGTAGCACAGCCTAGCACTGTACAGCCACAGTAAAGTCATGTATAGCACTTGTCTAGCCAAAATCTTATCTTACTACCATTATAATCTCATTGCCGTTGCATCTAGATGTGTCTAAAATGACACTGAAAGTGCCTGCACCTTGTGTTCTCTGGAGATATGCACCAAATTCCCTGTGACCCCAATCAGGAAAAATTAAATGTGAAAAGAAATGTATTTGAGCTATAATAATAATAATACTAATAATAATAACAATAACAATAACAATAATAATAATAATAATATTGTTACACTTAGCGGGTGGCATGTTGTACTGGTTAGCGTGGTTGCCTCACAGCTCCAGCAACCCGATTTCATTTGTATGTTCTCCCTGTGTCCTTGTAGGTTTACTCTGGGTACTTTGGTTTCCTCTCACATGTCAAAGACATGCGCGTTAAGTTAACTGGTGTTTCTAAAAGTACCCTGTCTTGCTGTACCCTGTCCTGTACCACTAGTTAGGCACCATTTTCCCATGACCCTGAAAAGGATCAAGTAGATAAAAAAACTGAATGAATGCATGTTACAAGTGCCTTTCCCAAACCTAAATTTGCTTCACAATGTTGGAGTTAAAAAAGAAAAAAGAAAAAGAAAAAAGAAAAACAAGGACACATTTACCTCTGTTAAAACCAGCATTGACCAGCATTTCTTGTTATTTCAAGAAATAATGAGACCAGAACTAACCAGAATATACCAACTTGTAACACTGAACTTGTAATGTCTTGCCAACAGACCAGCTTACCAGCGTCCAAACACAACATATGCTGGACTTTATTGGGTCTTTTCTTTAGATAGTGTAGATAAATAAGTGTACATTTTCATTTTCCACCCAAAACCATGGTAGACGTTTTGCACTCGATGGAGAATAAAAAAGTATTTTTGAAATAGCTAGGGCCTCACCCTCTAACATGTGTATTGTGTTGTAGGAGTAGCATTCACTATCCTGATGCTGCTGGCCAGCCTGAACTCGTGCACCAATCCGTGGATCTACACAGCCTTCTCCAGCAGTGTGTCACGTGAGCTGCTCGTGCTGCTGCGCTGCCGTGTGTCCACACCACGGCGTGGCTCCCTGCCTGATGATTCCACCACCACACACACTTCAATAACTACCAAGGACAGCATCTACTGACCACTAGATTGCATTTTGTTGCAGAAAGCCTGGAACATACACAGCGGCCAAATGTAAAACAAACATATTTTTAATTGTATGTACATTTAAGAGCAATGGCCTACAGGAAGCATCCAGTAGCAGGACTGGTTGAGCCAAGTAATGCATATGTAAGTACTGGGACAGTGATGTGGATATATATATATATGTGAGCATGTATGCAAACAGGGAAGTCAGGAATAAGCTGTGAAATTGTTAGGCAATGCATATTGGTTGAACAGGAGACATGTAGCAGGCTGGCAGAAAATCAGCTGAACAACCAGCACTAGTGTTTGTGTTCAATCAGAAGTTGTCACGGACACAGAATGCCATCTGCTGTCATCTCAAATAGAGAAGGGCACAGCAGAGTCCATCCACTTACACTGCCAGTCAGTCAGTTATCTGAACAGCCAAGAGGGTGAAGCATGGACAGTGTACTGTGAGATCAGTGATGGTGCCGTGCAGTCTGGATTAATGCCTAGTTTGTGATGATGCAGGAAACTAAATGATGCCAAAAGATCCCAGGGTACACTGAAATGCAGTGGTGCCTGAAAGTTGCTGAATCTTTTACGATTTCTGTATTTCTGCCTAAATAAGACCTAAAACATCAACAAATTATACATTTTCTTAGTCTTAAAGCAGAGAACAAAATTAAACTAGTGAGACACAAATAGTATAGATGATCATTTATTTATTGTGGAAATTGATCCGATATTACATATCTGCAACAAAAAACAAAAAGTGACAAAAGCGAACCTTTTGTTTAAGTATCTGGTGTGACCTCCTTATGCAGCAATAAGTGCAGCTAAACTTTTCCACAACTTTTGATTAGTCATCAGCAGGAATTTCAGCCCCTTCCTTCTGTACCAAACAGCTTCAACTCTGGGATGTTGGTAGGTTCATCCCAGAGGCCATTCCAAAACATTGACTTTTTCTCTTAAGATTCAGTTCATGGACAGAAGCAATGACATTTTCATTTGCTGGTGTAATTTGGAATCTGTTATTCCAGTAATGGCAGGATGTCCTGGCCCAGATGCAGCAAAACAGGACCAAACCATGATACTACCAACATCATGTTTCATAGATGGGATGAGATTCTTATGCTGGAATGCAGTGATTTTCTTTCTCCAGACATAACACCTCATTTAAATCAAAAAGCTCTGTTTTGGTCTAATCTATCCACAAAATGCTTTTTCCAAGAACAGTGTTCTTTTTGAATAGCAGTGGCTTTTGCCTTGCAACCCTGCTATGGGACTATGATGGCCTAGTGGTTAAGGCACTGGACTATGGACCAGAAGGTCGAGGGTTCAAAATCCAGCTTTGTCAGGCTGCCACTGTTGGGTCCTTGAGCAATGCCCTTAACCCACAATTGCTTGGATTGTAAGACTGTATCAATTGCAAGTCGCTCTGGATAAGGGCATCTGCTAAATGCTGTAAATGTAAATGTAATGTAAACACCATCGCTGTTCAGTGTCGTGCTCATGAATATTAACATTAGCCAAAATGAGAGGCTTTTAGTTTCTTAGAAGTTACCCTGTACCTTGCAGACTATACTTTGCCTTGCTTGGAGTCACCTTTGTTTGTCAACTGAGTAATGATCCTGAATATTTTCCTAATAGTCCTGAATTTCCTCCTTCTACAACCATGTTCTCTGAATATCAGACTCTAGATAGATTCTCATTCTTTAAATACAACAGTTTGCCCACTAACACCAGATTGTCAAACAATTCATTAACTTTATTATACTTTACTTTACTTTACTATAATTTCTACCTTCAAACTCACTGCCAATCTTAGAGGTCCACATACATTTGCCACTCACAGTATGTAATACTGGATAATTTCCGTCAGTCAATATAAAGCCAAGTATGATATGTTTTACTAATTCTTAAATCGAAACTCATAAACAATAATTCTTAAATCAGGGTTTGTGTAGAAATATAGAAATAGAAATAGAAGTAGAAATATAGAAAATTATAAAGGGTTCACAAAGTTTCAACCACCGTTTTATCTCACCACTTAATGGTAGCATTATGTGCCATGTTAATTAGTTTTATTTAATGTCACATCAGATTCAGTGGCTATATTTTTGACAGACACAAATGTTACATCAACACAAATGTCATCGGTCAATTTAGAATGACCAATCAACCCAATGCATGGAATGTTGGGTGAAACCAGATCATCAAGAATAAACTCTCGTGGACACAGGGAGGACATGCAATCTCCACACAGATGGAGTACAAGGGCGGTATCAAATCGGGGGTCTCGGAGTGAAGCGACTGTTCTAACCACATGTGCCCAATTGTAGCCTTATATGAATCACAATCAAACTGTAATTACAATTACTATCAAACAACCCCATGCAGTTGTGCACTTATGATAAGTTTGTTAAACACAGCCCCTGGAAATATATTCATTCTTTTCCTGTCTTTTGCTACTAATTAAAGTAAAATTGAGACATTTTGAAATTATTTTTTCTTTAAGGAAAGGGGAGTAATATAACTTTAACTGATATAACTACTCAAAATTTGTAAAAAATGTCATGGAATAATGTTGAACAATCTTATAGATAAACTTCTTTCCCTTGCTGAGATACTATTTGTTGCAGTGCCCAATGATAAATGTCCAGTCTGTGCCATGTTATCTGGTGTATGTTAAAAAACCTGTGGAATGTATTATATACCAGTTCTGTTTTAAACCGTGATAAGAAGAATGTTGAGATAAAGCTTGTCAGAGTTCAGACACTATCTCCAGTTGACTCTGCTCGAATAACAAGTTTGAGAATCTGTTTTTGTTTGGGACCAAGGAGCCATTTACGGTGTATAGTCAGTTCCAGAATTATTGGCATCCTTCATAAAGATGGGTGAATAGGTCAGGAAAAAATGTCTTTGTGACTTTTTTGTTTTATCTCACACTGAGAATAAAAAATACAGCTAACCTTTTTCCTTTTTCAGTCCTGGTCAGGCCAGCATAATATTTTTGGGTGCAGGCAGCAGAATGTCCTGCATGGGACAACAGGCCAGGGATTCTGTTGCAGTACCAAAGGATCATCTCCCTACCCATCTGGCCTCCCCTCCTTCAGACACGGCCTGTGCGATCTTTGACCCAGCTCCAACCATTGTGGTGGGCTAGCAAATTTGCAATGTGCAACCCGAGTGCTTGCATATAACTTTTAATTGAAGTAAATGTCTTGTAAATAAAATAAAATATGTATATAAAAGTTTGCTGGAATCAAAACCAGATTTGGCATCATTATTACCACTCGGGTAATTGTTATGAACAAAATGTGACTGAAAATGTAACTGAAGCATGTTCCCATTTATGAGATTTAACTCCACCCAGTGAGGAAGATGTTTAGACCCTAATTGTTAGGGTCACAGTTAGACATATTCAAATGCTAGCATTTTGGAGTTGTCAATTCTACAATTCTACAATTGGCCAAATGTGGGGCTGTTTACATGAAGCACCAGAAGACTTAAATGAATATCTGGAATTCTTCAGACAATGCTCAAAAACATGCATTTCAGCCCCCTACCCTACACCAAACTGAAAACCTGTATGGTGAGTCTAAAAGAGCGTATCTATGACCCTGGAGGATCGGGAAAGATTCTCTATTAAGGAGTGTATCTGTATAGAAGATTAAGTGCTGTGGGAGGTTGCACAAATTACTGAATGCAAGGCTGCCAATAATTGTGACACTAACATAATTAACAAAAACTTCATACCCATCTTTACCAAAAGTGTAAGTAATTCTGGAGCTGACTGCATCCTCCTCAGCTATTATACAATAACTTAATTGTATAAAACTATTACAACTGTTATGTAACTTAACAGCGTTTTAAAGAATTAAGGATATACATATTTTATTATACAAACCCAAATCTGAAAAACTCAGGACAGTATGGAAAATGCTGTATGGAAAATTTAAAAACGCAGTGTGTCTTACATTTACTTTGACTTTCATTTCATTGCAGACAGAACCCAAGATATTTCACGTTTTGTCTGGTCAACTTCATTTCATTTGTTAATAAACACCCATTCCTGCACTTCAGATCTGCAACACCTTCCAAAAAGAAGTTGGGACGAAGCATGGGACAAAACATGAAATATCTTGGGTTCATACTGTCTGGAATGAAACAAAGTTCAAAGTAAATGTAATAAATGGTGTGTTTATTTTTTGTTTGAATTTTCCCATACCGTCCCAACGTTTTCTGATTCAGGGTTAGATCATACAGACAAAACTTACCTCTAAAAGTGCCTGTATTCTATGTTTTGCTTCATGTTGTTTATTGTCATGCTAGATTTTATGCTTGTTCTGAAAAGATCTAATATAGAAAGAGCAACAGTTTTACGTTAAGCTTTACAGGTTACACTGTGACTATCATGACTGTGCTACTTTAATTAACGATACAGCAATATGTCCTTGGTCTGCATTTGACTGGCATTGATACCTGGTTTAAAGTAGTGGGAGCAAGTCATTGTGCAATTAAAAGCTACTTAAATGCAGACGTTTCTGACATCTACACAGCATAGCATAATTTAAGACAAGTTTGTCATAATACATAATGTAAAGTATCTGCATTATACTACATATTGTAATAAATGTTTTTATGTAGATGCAGTGTTGCTGATTGTTTGTGTAAAATCAAAAGGGAAAAAAAAGAAAAATGAAATTGTTACAATTTTTAAAAATGGGATTTGTATCAGTTACATGGAGCAGGCTAGCTGATGCTAGTAGGTGAGATAAAAGTGCTGTTTTGTACAAGCAACATAATAAATCCCAGTTCTTATAAATGAAAAAAAACCAAAGCTTAGTAGAAGTACAATAGGAAATTATATGTTATAAAATGTCACAATACTCAAAAGATACTACAGATAAATGCACCCTCACCACAGAAAGTGAAAGTACTCCATCTCTTTTGCTGATGTGTTGCTATTGTTTTTGAAAACACTACACTTTATGACAAAATTACCCCAACAGACAGTCAAGTCAAAACCTGAGGATATAGAAAACTCCCTAGAAACACCCTAGACTGGTTAGACTGAATTACATTTACAGCATTCAGCAGACGCCCTTATTCAGAGCAATTTACAACTAATACAGACTTACAGGTTACAATCTGTGTGGTTGAGAGTTAAGGGCCTTGTTCAAGAGTGGAACTTTGCAGTGCTGAGACTAGATGGCTTAGGGTTTGGGTCAGTTATTCACCTGCCCCACCCTTTTTCGGAATTTGGTCTGCCCAATTTCCTGGTCTCAACTGGAGTTCCTCCTTTGGTTGAGCAAGAGCCTCTTTACAACCCATGGCCTCCAACCACTGTTTCTTATCACTAGGTAGGGCTGTTCTAAAAAGAAATGAATCTGCACTGTTGCAGTGTTTGTGAGATTGACCTTCATCCAGCCTTCCCTAGGTGGGCTAGTAAATTAGACTGATGTGTAACCCTTTCATATCTTGAATTAGTTCATGCTTGTCAAGTCAAATTTATTTATATAGCACTATTTACAACTGAGCATTGTCTCAAAGCAGCTTTTCAACTATCTAGGCCCACAGCCCTAATTGAGCAGGGTAACAGTGACAAGGAAAAATTCCCTAAATATGATGAGGAAGAAACCATGGGACTAAGACTAAAAAGTTACTCAAACACCTTGGACAGCCTAAATTGTATATGTAAGAATTAAACTAAGCTATCAAAATAATTTTAAGTTTATAATAATAGTTTATATAAACAGAAGCTAAATAGAAAAAAATAAGAGAAAATCAAATATAATGTATAGGCTATAATAAACTGTTTAGATTTTATGTTGGATCATCTTACTGTATTGTACATTCTCTTTTCAGCCTCAGTAGAATTACTTACTAGGACATGATGACATTTAGTAGATGTGACATGACTACAAGTAAGGTTTTCTTCTGATGACTCTTGCATGCAGATCCTGTTGCAGGTGCACCACTACTCCTTGAACTTTCCTGCAGGTGCTTGGCAGTGATTGTGTTTTGTTTTTCATACCTGACCAGACTTCAAGTGGTTTTAATTATAAACATTTCTTGGTCCTCCATATTTTGTCTTGACTTAAAATATAGTGTCCCTTTTAACGGCTCCTTTCACTTTGTGTGTGCCAATTATGTTCAGATCCATAGTAAGCTGCTTAAGGTATGGAAAGTAATACAAAGAAGAAGAAATACAGTGGTGTGAAAAAGTGTTTGCCCCTTTCCTAATTTCCTAGTTTTTTGCGCGATTGTCACACTTAAGTGTTTCAGAACATCAAACCAATTTAAATATTAGTCAAAGACAACACAAGTAAACACAAAATGCAGTTTTGAAATGAAGGTGTTTAATATTAAGGGAGAAAAAAAAATCCAAACCTACATGGCCTTGTGTGAAAAAGTGATTGCCCCCTAAACCTAATAACTTTGGTTGGGCCACCCTTAGCAGCAACAACTGCAACCAAGCGTTTGCAATAACATGCAATGAGTCTTTTACAGCGTTGTGGAGGAATTCTGGCCACTCATCTTTGCAGAATTGTTGTAATTCAGCCACATTGGAGGGTTTGAGCATGAACAGCTTTTTTAAGGTTATGCCACACATCTCAAAAGGATTCAAGTCAGGACTTTGACTAGGCCACTCCAAAGTCTTCATTTTGTTTTCTTCAGCCATTCAGAGGTGGACTTGTTGGTGTGTTTTGGATCATTGTCCTGCTGCAGAACCCAAGTTCAATTCAGCTTGAGGTCACGAACAGATGGCCGGACATTCTCCTTCAGGATTTTTTGGTAGACAGCAGAATTCATAGTTCCATTTATCACAGCAAGTCTTCCAGGTCCTAAACCAGCAAAACAGCCCCAGACCATCACATACCCCCCCCATATTTTATGTTGCTATAATGTTCTTTTTCTGAAGTGCTGTGTTACTTTTACGCCAGATGTAATGGGACACACACATTCAAAGAGTCCAGTCCAAAAAGTCTGGGATCATCAAGATGTGTTTGGAAAAAACAACTGAGTGAGCTTTAATGTTCTTTTTGCTCAGCAGTGGTTTTTGTCTTGGAACTTGGCCATGCAGGCCATTTTGCCCAGTCTCTTCTATGGTGGGGGATGACCTTAAATGAGGCAGAGTGAGGCCTGCAAGTTATTTGGATGTTGTGTAGAGTCTTTTGTGACTCTTGGATGAATCGTCACTGATGCTTTGAAGGGGGAATTTTGGTCGGCCGGCCACTCCTGGGAAGGTTCTCCACTGTTCCATGTCTTTGCCATTTGTGGATAATGGCTCTCACTGTGGTTAGCTGGAGTCTCAAAGCTGTAGAAATGGCTTTGTAACCCTTTCCAGACTGATAGATCTTAGTTACTTTCTTTTTCAATTGTTCCTGAATTTCTTTTCCTGATGTGTAGCTTTTAAGGATCTTTTGGTGTACTTTAGTTTGTCAGGCAGGTCCTACTTAAGTAATGTCTTGATTGAGAACAGGTGTGGCAATAATCAGGCCTGGGTGTGGCTAGAGACAGTGAACTCAGGTGTGATAAACCATAGTTGTTTTTTAACAAGGGGGCAATCACTTTTTCACACAGGGCCATGTAGGTTTGGATTTTTTTCTCCTTTAATAATAAACACCTTCATTTAAAAACTGCATTTTGTGTTTACTTGAGTTGTCTTTGATTAATATTTAAATTTGTTTGATGTTCCGAAACACTTAAGTGTGACAAACGTGCAAAAAAAAATAGGAAATCAGGAGGAGGAAAACACTTTTTCACACCGCTGTACATGGAAAAGAGAAAGTGAGGATTGGAAAAGAATAAGATTTAAGGAAAGAAAGAATAACACGGGTAAGAAATGGAAAACTGAAGGAAACAAAAACATGATTAAAGGGGAAGTGAAAGGAAGAAAAGGAAAGTGGAGAGTAGCGATCTGAGGCGAGGATGAGTAAAAAGGATGATTGAACAGCACAAATCTCTATCTTTACTCTTCTGCATGTGAAGCCAAAACCTCATTACTCTGAGGATAGCTGTATAAGGAGCTGTATACGACTTGCTGCACACTGAGAAAAACTGTGTAAGGGTGTAAAAGAATTACAAGCTGAGTTTTTCCTGACTGATTTCACCATCCTCCTCCAAAAACCAGTGAGACTGGACAGCACTGGCATGTCTGCTCAAACACACAAGCAGCCACTAACTCACAATCATCATTAGTAAGCACCAGCAGGGTCTCTTCACAGGGAAAATACTATAAAGTACTACCAGGCCATCTAAGTCTTGTTAAATACTTACAGCAACATCATCAAGAAAGCATATGACCTGGACATCAGGAAAGGGAGAGTAGATAGATAAACAGAGGCTGCAATACATTATAATGTGACCACCACCATGTTCTCCCCTCTCTGACCTGGGTTCATGTCACGGCAGTACCCTCCGACCAGTTTGGCTGTCTAGGGAGTGAGATTAGTCATGCCCCTGCATAGAAACAGCGACCCCTAATCAGCCCTGTGATAAACTGGTGGCTTGTCTAGGGCATGCTTATGCCTGTGCCCTGTGTTCTCCACGGATAGATTCCTATGTCCCTGACCAAGAAAATGCATCTTTAAAAAAATTATCTTCTGCAGTAAAATAATGTTGACTTAAATTAAACATTGCTATAAAAAGTATTTAGTCAGCCACTGATTGTGCAAGTTCTCCTACTTAGAAAAATGAGAGAGGTCTGTAATTTTCATCATAGGTACACTTCAAGTATGAGAGACAAAATGAGGAAACAAATCCAGAAAATCACATTGTAGGATTTTTAAAGAATTTAATTTCTAAATTATGGTGGAAAATAAGTATTTGGTCACCCACCAACAAGCAAGATTTCTGGCTCTCAAAAACCTGTAACTTCTTCTTTAAGAAGCTCTTCTGTCCTCCACACGTTACTTCTATTAATGGCACCTCGTTATCTGTATAAAAGACACCTGTCCACAGCATCCTACGGTAATTTGTTTAAAGTAATTTGTTTAGATAAATTAGTTTCATTCTTACATTTATCATCTACGTGGATTGGACGTAGATATTAAGAGATAAACTGAAATTGTAAAGTTGCTTTGAGACAGTGCTCCATTGTAAAAAGCGCTATATAAATAAATCTGACTTGACTTGACAGGCACACTAGCATAACACTAGAGCGTAACATGACTGCCAGGTCCATTTTTATTCTTAGAGACTTCACTACTTTTCAAATTGTTTCCATAGACATGGTTGTTTATGCGGGACCTGGCAAGACCAGAAATAAATGCAACATGTCTAATCAAACACTCAACATTTTGTGAGACTACTGGATGGTTGCAAAGTAGAAATCTGATTATTTCCCGAGTCATGTAAACCCAGAGCTTTCTCATTATCTGATCATTCAAGTGCATGTATACTTGTTTATCAAAATATTTGCAACATCTGATTTCCTGCAGTTATCGGATTATTAAGTGCATGTAAACACACTCAGTGATGTCTGCTAATTGGTGGGAAGGGGGGATTTCTTTTATAACATTGAGGCACTCACATAACAGATGTCTACTACAATATGTAAGAGATTGCCATCAAGCCAATCCAGCTTGTCAAAGATGAAGGAAATAGAGGGTGAAATCTCTTCAAACTACCTCATCTCATTGCCAACTATAATGCCAGATGTCTGAAAGGCTCTAACTGCTGCAAATGGAAGATTATTTAATAAAACCAAAGTCTGAAGGACATTTACTATTTCAAATAAATGCATTATGTCTAACCCTATCAAATACTGTATTTCCAATTACCATTACTATTCTTTTCTATTCAAAATAAAACAAGGAAATATCTAAGTGTCCCCAAAATCTTGAACATAGTGTAGGTCTTTTCAACAGCAATATGGAAAGTGTGGTGACATTATAAGGTTTGGGACTTTAACTATAAAACGCTTACATCAAGTATCTCATAGAATTAAATGTCAATGTTCATTATCAATGTTTACTTTGTTTCAGTTCCAGTTCACTCACCCTTAGCTATCACTGCTAACCAGTTGTATCAATAATTTTAGGAGGCATCCATAAGTTTAATTTTGGGCAGTTTCTCTCAATGTTCTTGTTAGTCATTAAACTAGTGGCCACTGCTTCATCTGTGCAATGATCAAATCAAACTTGATTTCACATGCAACCTGTATACAGTAAATTGACATTCATAGAATTGTAATGCAACACGCACACTTAACAGACTTTCCTTCCAAATTCTTCATTTTAAAAATACAAGTCAATGCTAGGTTTAAAGAAAAGACAAATGGTCGAGAGTAGTAATAAGGTAGCGAACACACTTGAACAAGCAAATTTACATGCACTAACGTTATTTGTGATGTGTAATTTTAGTTA
Organism: Ancistrus triradiatus; assembly: GCA_025084515.1. Classification (NCBI taxonomy): domain Eukaryota; kingdom Metazoa; phylum Chordata; class Actinopteri; order Siluriformes; family Loricariidae; genus Ancistrus; species Ancistrus triradiatus. The sequence continues at coordinate 47,781 of JAJAGP010000346.1, read as the reverse complement.
AGTGAGATTGAAATTAAAATAAAAGTTCTAACTACAGTTAATAATACCAGTATGGCAGAACACCTTAAAAGCATAAAGTTAGGTTACCTAACTGGCTGTCAGCTCAAGATTCAGTTACGTTACAGCGAACAGGTTTTTGCAGTGACATAATGAAAGTTTGTGAACCCTTTAGAATTTTCTATATTTCTGCATAAATATGACCTAAAACATCAACAGATTTTCACACAAGTCCTAAAGTTAGATAAAGAGATCCCAGTTAAACAAATGAGACAAAATTATTATATTTGGTCATTTATTTATTGAGGATATATTTATTTATTTATTGTCACATTGCTGTGGTCAGACACAATTCAATTTGTCATCCACGGGGCTCATAGTTTCCAGATCAGCGTCCAGATTGTACAGGATTAGGGGATGCTGGTATTCCCACGCAAAGTCATACTCGGAGTACTTGTCTTCTGATGAGTCTAACCATACTCCAGAATACCAACAGCAAGGCACAGTCGCCATGTCCAGGACTAGAACAGTGATAACAAACAATACCACACGGGGCTAAACTCTACACAAGAATGTCTAATCACTCAGTACAGGAAGCTAAGAACAAAGTACACAACAAAAGACAAGGTAAAATACACAAAACAGAAAAAGGAACCATGAACAGGAGCATAAGGAATCAGGAAAAGGAACAATCCAACAGCATACACATGGGAAAGGGTCATAAGGGAACCGTGCAGGATGATGTAACTTCCCGCAGCTCCCGGAGCGCATCATGTTGTCAGTGCTAAAGTTAATTCAACCTATCAATAGAAATCATAGCTGCCAAATATTTCTTGTAGCAACGAACAATATTTTTATGTAAATTCACAGATAATATATGTGTTTCAGTTGGAACCATGAAGCTATTCCCAAAATCTGAATTTTTTATTTCTTCATGTAATTTTAGATTGATTTTGAGTTATGTGTGTGACTATTATAATTCCACAATCATTCTGTACAAGTGTTTTTTTGTTTGTTTGTTTGTTTTGTAAAATATCTAAACATACTTTTGGTGGTTGAGCTCAATCTATGTTACTTTGAACTACAATTCCTATGGTTTAACTAAGTGTTGTGTTATATACTTCAGATGTTGACTTGATGAGATTTTTGTATGCAAATCATGTTTGTGTAAGCAACACTGGAAAGTGGGTCTGAGCACTAATACTCCTGTACAGTTACCATTTATTGCACTGAAATGTTTTGCTTCCTGAAAAAGTGAGCTTATCATAGATGCACATGATGCTATTGCATGAAGAACATGTGCATCAACGTGTGCACACTGCATGTGTAAATGTGAACAGCTTTTATAGCATGTCTGCTAGAACCTAACTCTACTAAAAGTGCCCATTCTTGCAACATTTACAAAGCACCTATACTTGTGCATGCCTAGGCATACTTAAATTAGCGACAACCTCTACCCTTTCATCCCCCTCCCTGGGTGCAGACCCCAGCATCGCCCCAGTATGATTAGATGTAAAACATAATGGAATATTGCATAAATCGGTTAATTCTACAGAACGGTACATGATAGAAAATGTAAGGTGGTTTTCTTGGTGCACTCAAAAGTGCTCAGGAAGCAACGTCTTCATTGTGCAGTTATATTAGTTAATGCAATAATATACTGGGCTTCTTGAGGTGTGTTTCTAAGTAACTTGGATCAATTGCTAAAACTTACTAGTATTATTCATTAATTCATTCAGTTTATTATCCATTTATTCTTAGTCTGTCTCGCAAGAAAGTCCAACCCTAGACAGGGCACCAATCCATCATAGGGTGCACACACTCCCACACTCATAGGAGTACCCATGCAGACATGGGAAGGACATGCAAACTCCACACAAGCGTAACCTGGGGTCTGAATTGAACCAGGGATCTCTGAGCTGTGAGGCGATAGTTGCCATCCTCGATACAGTCAATAGACAATCTCAGGAGCATGAAGTCTGAATCACTTGTTACCTTCCAGAATGATTGTATTTGAATGGCCCTTTAGAAGTGAACTTTTTCTTCACTTCAAATTCGAAACGACCCTACAGACGTCTGCTGTCCCCCTTCAGATCCACAGACTGAGTACTGCTGAGCCACTGGAAAAGAATTTTCATGAAAAATGTAAATTGCCCAAGACGTCTGATACTTATACCCATAAGAGGTGCAGAGTTCTGAGAACATCTGTGTAATTTCAAAAAGTAAAAAAACACAAGAAACACTTTTATACCCATACGCACATTAGAAAGGCCAAATCACTTAGGTATATAAAATCAGTAATGACAACCTGTAATTAAAAATCATGAAGAGGGTTTGAAACTATTTTAAAGTGCGTGTTGATAGCACATTAGATGAGTCATTGTCTGATTAGTACTAATGATAATAGCACTTCATCAAGCTCTCTGTAAGTATTTGACTCACATTAGCAGAAATAGCGTCCGGAGACCTGGTTCCTAATTGAGAGAGGACCCGGCAGGAGTACCTCACATCTAAAAAAGACCATCTTGACAAAACATGGGGAGTGGAAGAAAAAAAGAGCCATGAAGAAAAAAGCAAGCATTGCCTTTATTTTATTGAGTATGGAAAAACCTAACAGATGAAGTAGAGAAGGAGACCAGATGGTGTCTACAAAATCAGAATGTGCTTGAGTTAACAACAGGACAGAAAGCAAGGAGGCCACCAAAAGGAAAGAAGACTTGTCACTGACTGAACCCAAATGGTCACTTAAAGAACTAACAAAGTGAAAATCATGGTTATACTCACATAGTGCACTTTTATATGAGGAGCGGGACAACGCCACAGAACTCTCCCTATCTCATTACAGTGTGCCTTGGGCCAATGAAAGAGAAGAAGCAGAATAGAGAAGAAGGGAAAGGCAGCAGGATATGGGACATCAAATGCCAAATTCCTTTTCTTTCTGAAGTAAACAACAGTTAGCAACAGTAGCTTGTTCTCTTCCCCTGACTTACATACTATGCATTCCAATGTGTATTCAGTTCATCATGGATAAACACTGTCTTAACATCAGCCTGAGAAATTCCACTTGCTGGATATGTTTGTGTACATCTGTGCCCATGGTAATCACATTGAAAGGAATGACTTGGTGAAAAATCAAAAGTTAACCATTTTCCTTTCACCACAAATCTAACTGAACAGCCAAGAGATTAGAAATTCTCTTTAGTCAAGACGTCTTCATTTAGTCAGATATTGCTGCAAACACTTACACTACATGCATATAACATTAATATCTAGGAATTTGGGTTATGCAGCGGTCTGTAGGTCTAGACCACCACTGTGGTGACCTGGGTTTGGGTTCCGGAAGTGCCTTCCGGGCAGGTTGGGGGTCACATACAGGCACAATTGGCTATGTATGAGAGAGGAAAGGATGGTCGGGGGAGCATCCATCAGTACTGCAACAGCAACAGTGTGATTGTTGCTGTGATGAACTGACACCTGTCCAGGGCATTCTCATGGAAAATTGCAGCACTCCCCTGTAAACCTTTCCAAGACAAGTGGGCAGAAAAACACAGGGGAAAATAGTAATTATAATAATAAAAATAATAATGATACATACCTGTGTTTTCATTTTTCCCAATCCACTTATTTTTCTCTGTTCAACCAGTAACCAAACTACAGCTGCACAACTTTATCCTTTTGTCCAATCTCAATCAAAAAGGATGGTTGAGCCAGGTTCCTCTCACAGTTTCTTTCTTTTTCATCTTGGTGAGGGTTTTTTTTTTTCACTGTTGCATTTGGAGTCTAGACTTGCTTGTTTGTGTCACTACACAACAATGTCTAACTTGTGTAATAAAGGAGACTATCATTTCTATAAAGAAATGCTGCAAAGCTGAACATTTCACACCAAAGAGACAACACATTAACACCGCTTGCCTCTGAACCACCGAGGTACCACAAGGTGATATCTGGCACCAAGATGTTGTTAGCAGCAGATCTTTTACTGTAAGTAGTATAAGTGTATATGAAGTCACTACGAATCTACCTTGTTCCAGCACATCCCACTGATGCTTCACTGGATTAAGCTGCGGGGAATTGGGGGAACAAGGTAGTACCTTAAATTATTTTCATTTTTTATATTCCTTGTTGCTCTGGCAGTGTGGCCTGGTGCATTATCCCAGTGAAAGAAACCACTAGTAGTTTGTCTATTTTCTTGTCATTGTCACTAAGCACTTGCCACAGCTGCAGGAGAATCCCACAAGCCTTGCCATTTCAAAGATGCTCCAACTCAGTCATCTTGCCATAACAAATTGACTCCTACCCATTTCTTCTGCATCCAACACATCAACTATTCGAACCGACTGCTGGCTTATCATATTCAGTGGGGGTAAAAATGTGCAAAACTAGCGAAAATGTTTTTTATTACAAATCACACAATCAGCATAAAACTTAAGAAAAAAAGAATGATTAAAAAAACACGTATGTTTTAGAATGTGTTAGTATTTGGACAGTCTCCCTCACCTAAAGCCCATCATGCAATTATAGGGCTAAAAAGCTGGATGTTTCAATCACACCATACACACTATTAGCTATACATCCTTGTGTCTACACTCATTGTCCATTTTATAAGTTCCACTTACCACTTGTACTTCTGCAATTACAGACCTGTAGTCCACATTTTCTCTTCATACTCTTCTTGTCCTCTTTACTCTTTTTTCTAAAGGTCAAGACAAACTGCCCTAATCCTTCACCAGGGCTCACAGGATGCCGCTGGCTGGACATTGTTGATTGGTGGACTATCCCGATGAGTATTTAAGAACTTTAATAAAACTCAAAAATATTTCTATACAACAGGTAAAACATGATTTGGGTTTTACCATAGCTATAACAATAAAAAATAACAACTAATGACAGTTCATAAACAAAACTTTTAGGCAATAAATTGGTTGTGTCTTCACTGATTCTCATCCAAACCTTTTCTGAATGTCTGTGCACTGTGATTTTTTTTTTGTGTGTCAGCTTTTATTTAGTAGATTAATGACACTGAATCAACAACAGGCTCTCCTTTGAACATAATATGAAATCTCCAAGAAATAATCTGGGAACCCTTTGCATGTGGTACAAAATATCTGAGCATGGTCTCATAAAAAGCTTTTCACTTAAAAATTGCTCTGAGCCAAACAAATTGAGAAGAAATGAATCACTAATAAATCCACAAGACACATTTTGTACTGGAGAAAATATAATGCACTTGCTTCCTTTCTACAGTGTCCTGTGGAGAACACATCAAGCTCAGACCTTACCACATAGGAGATCCAAAATAGTAACTGCAAAATACCTGCATGGATTGACACCAGGAGGAAACCACTGGCAAAAAACCTTGGAAGTTCATCAAAGCTACGAGTAGTTTCAACAGAATCTATTCATTACTTATTCATATTTCTACATTATTTTAATTATTACTTCTCTTGTTTGCACACATTTAGTCATTTAGCACACACTCCTATCCAGAGTGACTTACAAGTGATACAGTAGTTACAATCCAAGCCACTATGGGTTAAGAGCCTTGCTTAAGGACCAAACAATGCCAGCTTGGCAGAGGTTAAATTTAATTCCTGGAACTGGTTCACAGTCCAATACCTTAACCCACAAGGCTATTACATTCCTGTATCACAACATTTCATTGAACCTTCTCTGCGGAAGGGCCGCCAAGTCATTGCAATTACCAGAACAATACCTTAATTCAAAGTGTTTATTTTACTAGGAACATTTATAAAAGAAACATGGGCAAGTTGTTTACTCATGTGCCTTGCAATGGAGTGTGTTAATGTTTATGTCTTGGAATCTGCTGCCATTCAGGAATGAGCAAAACATATAAAGGAGCATCTGAATTCATTTACCAATTCTGTTCACTGGAGCCTAATAGTGTTCTATATAGTAAAATGTAAGAAACTGAATGCGTGTTCATTTTGGATACAGCCCATAACTTTATGGGTAATGCAGCAAAAATGCAATTAACAACATTTAAAATTATTATTGGCATAAAAATATAAGTGGTTGATAAATTACTACTTGAACAAAATACAATTTACCTTAATACACTGACCTTACAGTGGTGTGAAAAAGTGTTTGCCCCCTTCCTGATCTATTTTTTTGCAAATTTGTCACATTTAAGTGTTTTGGGAACATCAAACCAATTTAAATATTAGTCAAAGACAACACAAGTAAACACAAAATGCATTTTTCAAATGAAGGTGTTTATTATTAAAGCAGACAAAAATCCAAACCTACATGACCCTGTGTGAACAAGTGATTGCCCCCTAAACCTAATAACTTTGGTTGGGCCACCCTTAGCAGTAACAACTGCAACCAAGCGTTTGCAGTAACTTGCAGTGAGTCTTTTACCGCGTTAGGGAGGAATTTTGGCCACTCATCTTTGCAGAATTGTTGTAATTCAGCCACATTGGAGGGTTTGAGCATGAACAGCCTTTTTTAAAGTCATGCCACAGCATCTCAAAAGATTTCAGGTCAGGACTTTGACTAGGCCACTCCAAAGTCTTCATTTTGTTTTTCTTCAGCCATTCAGAGGTGGACATGCTGGTGTGTTTTGGATCATTGTCCTGCTGCAGAAACCAAGTTTGTTTCAGCTAGAGGTCATGAACAGATGGCCGGACATTCTCCTTCAGGATTTTTTGGTAGACAGCAGAATTCATAGTTCCATTTATCACAGCAAGTCTTCCAGGTCCTGAAGCAGTAAAACAGTCCCAAACCACCAGACTACCACCACCATATTTTACTGTTGCTATAATGTTCTTTTTCTGAAATGCTGTGTTACTTTTAAACCAGATGTAATGGGAGCTTCCAAAGAGTTCAACTTTTGTCTCATCAGTCCACAGAATGTTTTCCCAAAAGTCTTTGGGATCACCAAGATGTGTTCTGGAAAATTGAGACAATGTTCTTTTAGCACTGCATTGGTGTTCATCTTGGAACTCTGCCATGCAGGCCATTTTTGCCCAGTCTCTTTCTTATGGTGGAGGCATGAACACTGACCTTAACAGAGGCAAGTGAGGCCTGCAGTTCTTTGGATGTTGTTGTGGGGGGTTTTGTGACCTCTTGGATAAGTCATCACTGCGCTCTTGGGGTAATTTTGGTCTGCCGGCCACTCCTGGGAAGGTTCACCACTGTTCCATGTCTTTGCCATTTGTGGATAATGGCTCTCACTGTGGTTCGCTAGAGTCCCAGAACTTTAGAAATGGCTTTATAACCCTTTCCAGACTGATAGATCTCAATTACTTGCTTTCTCAGTTGTTCCTGAATTTCTTTACATCTCAGCATGATGTGTAGCTTTTAAGGATCTTTTGGTGTACTTCACTTTGTCAGGCAGGTCCTATTTAATTGATGTCCTGATTGAGAACAGGTGAGGCAATAATCAGACCTGGGTGTGGCTTCAGTTAAAAACTGCATTTTGTGTTTACTTGTGTTGTCTTTGACTGATATTTAAATTGGTTTGATGTTTTGAAACACTAAAGTGTGACAAATAAGCAAAACAAAAGGAAATCAGGAAGTGGACAAACACTTTTTCACACCACTGTACAGGTCATCATGGAGTAAAAATGTAGTACAACCTTTCTTAAGAAACAATTAAACATTGTACTACAATTTTACTACCTGTTTATTCATTACTGAATTACAATTTAGTCACTAACTGGATACTTCATATATACATACATACCAATCAGCTAAAACACTAAAACCACTGACAGGTGAAGTGAATAACCACTTTCCTAAATATTGTTGCAGACCAAGTACACCCCCTCACAGCAATGGTACTGCCTACTGGCAGTGGCTTCTTTCAGCAAGATAAACTGTCCTGCCATACTGCAAAATTTGTTCAGGAATGTTTTCTAAGAAAGGTGTTTACTTGACCTCCAAATTCCCCTGATCTAAATCCGATTGAACATCTTTGGGATGTGCTGGACAAACAAGTCTGAGCGACACCTCACAGCTTACAGGACTTACAGGATCTACAACTAACTTCTTGGTGGCAGATACCACAGGACACCTGCAGAGGTCTTGTGGAGTCCATGCCTCGACTGGTCAGAGCATTGGTGTGGCCCTGAGCCTTTTCCAGAATTCATGGGGTGCAGACAAACGTATACCAGGCACGGGACACCACTTCATCATGCAGGCTCAGTAGGAACTGGGAATAACTCAAAATTGTGAAAAGCCCTACAGAAATAATCTGACTTTAACTGACTCTGTCCCTGCACAAAGGCACTGCCAGGACTCGGTGGCCTAAAGAAATGTCCCTCAAGTGTCCATTCGTCCATTTATGTTACTATTTATAAAACTACAAAATATCACTGTCATAAAATCAGAATTTTATAAAGACTTTACCTCAAAATGGGCTTTTAATGTAATTAATTATTGGTGACCTTACCCTGGTGTCTGGAGTGCACAGACTGTACCAAGCAGAGGGAGTGATCACTCTTGCACTCTGCTGCCACCATGTGGTCACACCTACAACCCCTGGCAAAAGTTATGGAATCACCGGCCTCGGAAGATGTTCATTCAGTTGTTTAATTTCGTAGAAAAAAGCAGATCACAGACATGACACAAAACTAAAGTCATTTCAAATGACAACTTTCTGGCTTTAAGAAACATTATAAGAAATCAAGAAAAAAAATTGTGGCAGTCAGTAACGGTTAATTTTTTAGACCAAACAGAGGGAAAAAAAATATGGAATCACTTAATTCTGAGTAAAAAAATATGGAATCAGCCTGTAAATTTTCATTCACAAAACTAACACCTGCATCAAATTAGATCTGCTCGTTAGTCTGCATCTATAAAGGAATGATCACACCTTGGAGAGCTCTGGCACCATGTGGACTGACATGAATCATGGCTCCAACACGAGAGATGTCAATTGAAACAAAGGAGAGGAGTATCAAACTCTTAAAAGAGGGTAAATCATCACGCAATGTTGCAAAGGATGCTGGTTGTTCACAGTCAGCTGTGTCTAAAATCTGGACCAAATACAAACAACATGGGAAGGTTGTTAAAGTCAAGCATACTGGTAGACCAAGGAAGACATCAAAGCGTCAAAATAGAAAACTTAAAGCAATGTCTCAAAAACAGAAAATGCACAACAAAACAAATGAGGAACAAATGGAGGAAACTGGAGTCAACGTCTGTGACCGAACTATAAGAAAACACCTAAAAGAAATTTGATTTACATACAGAAAAGCTAAACGAAAGCCATCATTAAACAGAAAAGAACAAAGGTATAACAACAATAGGCTAAGGAAAAGCAATCGCGGACTGTGGATGACTGGATGAAAGTCATATTCAGTGATGAATCACGGATCTCCATTGGGCAAGGTGATGATGCTGGATTTTTTTGTTTGGTGCTGTTCCAATGACATTTATAAAGATGACTGCCTGAAGAGAACATGCAAATTTCCACAGTCATTGATGATATGGGGCTGCATGTCAGGTAAAGGCACTGGGGAGATGGCTGTCATTACATCTTCAATAAATGCATAAGTTTATGTTGATATTTTGGACACTTTTCTTATCCCATCAATTGAAAGGATGTTTGGGAATGATGAGATCATTTTTCACGATGATAACGCATCTTGCCATAGAGCAAAAACTGTGAAAACATTCCTTGAAAAAAGACACATAAGGTCAATGTCATGGCCTGCAAATAGTCCGGATCTCAATCCAATTGAAAATCTTTGGTGGAAGTTGAAGAAAATGGTCCATGACAAGGTCCAACCTGCAAAGCTGATCTGGCAACAGCAATCAGAGAAAGTTGGAGCCAGATTGATGAAAAGTACTGTTTGTCACTCGTTAAGTCCATGCCTCAGAGACTGCAAACTCTTATAAAAGCCAGAGGTGGTGCAACAAAATACTAGTGATGTGTTGAGAGTGTTCTTTTATTGGTTTGTTTTTCATGATTCCATAATTTTTTCCTCAGAATTGAGTGATTCCATATTTTTTCCCTCTGCTTGGTTTAAAAAATCAACCATTACTGACTGCCACACTTAGTGTTTCTTGAAGCCAGAAAGTTTCCCATTTGAAATGACTTGAGTTGTGTCATGTCTGTGATCTGCTTTTTTTCTACAAAATTAAACAACTGAATGAACATCCTCTGAGGCCGGTGATTCCATCATTTTTGCCAGGGGTTGTAGTTCACTGGCCTGGCCTCAAAATTGAACAGAACTGAATGAAGACGACGAGAACACAGCTTAGAGAAACCAGTATCACTGCTTTATTGTGTGGAGATTACAAACCAATGACAAAGCCTGAGCCAGCTGAATAGACTATGGATCAGGGACCACCCATCCTCACCAGCACCATCAACATCTCCCATCCCCATTGACTGAGGTTTAACAGGAAACGCATCATGAACAGGACGGATAAGCACTGCTGATCAGTACCACAGCTATTCAGCCGACGTCTCGGGTATTCTGATCTCTCCTTAGACCAAAGAGAGCTGCTCAACCCTCTCTTTGAATCACAGTGTGAATTCAGGATACCCTTCCACTACTGATCGAGAACAAAATGCTAGCACAGGGAGGCTGCATTAATAGGAAAATAGGCTTGTCATAATTCTATGCATCGCACGCAATCAGGTACTCACCTCCCCAAAGCTACCACAGGCTAAATACATCAGCACTAGTCTGGATTTCATCATAAAAACGTGTGAAGATACACAACGCAAAATGGCAGCACTGGTACCTTGTTGGTTCACAACATTCCACAGACCTACATTAATGTAAACATGCCCTTCACAGTTAATCTACATAAGAAAATCTAACTGATGAGAAAAAAAAATTTGGGTGATTGATCGACACCAAACACAATCGCATGATTAAATACCAAATAAATTAAACATACCGCTATTAAACATTTGGAGCATTTTGTTTGGTTTTATTTGATCATACTCTAGTTTCCCAATGTGGTCCTGAATGGATTTGACCAAATTCTGTCTTTGATTGTCAAAAGATGCAGCTGACTATTCAGAAAGGTGGTGGAAGGTACATTAAACAAGCCACGAATATGAGAGATCAAGGCCACCTGCTTAACCCACAGTAATGTAAGAACTCCAGAGTGAATTATATCAGCAAAAATACCCCATGGGAGAAAAAGTAAACCAAACACCAAAGAACTGAATAAACGAATCGGACGCTAAAAAGGATGAATAAAGAAAGAAACCAGGCGCAGCAGTCCATTTCTTCTCCCACCAGGTGAAAAGGAAATTTTTGGTCTGTTGCTCTCAACCCATTGGCTGAACAGGGAGAAGAAATGAAGAGCAAACACACTAATCCCCTCTCTCATATCCCCCCGACTCAAACACTCCCACTACAAACGCTTATCACTCACCGCATATCACACATGCTTCGAGACTCACACTATCAGAGAACCTGAGAGAGGGGAAACGCAAAAACAGAGAATAACCAAACATCCCTATAGCACCCTTATACGAGACTCTGGGACACTATCCCAGGATGGCCTGAGTCTCCACAGGGCTGGTAGCGGTGATGGTGGCGGCGGTCGTGGTGTTGGTAGCCTCTTGCGTGTTACTTGCTGCTAGGCCGCGGAACGGCACCTCGATGATGCGGGGCTTGTCGATGATGCGTGCGCAACGGTTCCCCTTCTCTACGATCCCAATAATCCAGGCCTGCTGCCCGTCGCCGAGTAAGCCCCCCCGGCTGCCCTTCATCTCAGAACAGAAGCGTGCAGCCTGCTCCCGCGGCAAGCAGATCAGCAAACCGCCTGCCGGACACACAACGTTTAGCACAGCTTAACAGATATGCTACATGATGGCAATGAAAACTGACTTTCCAGAAGGGCAATACATCCTCACACATCGTCACTGGGTGCACTTTAACCATGTAGAGCAAGGTTCTCAAAGCGGGAGCGTGCGCCCCCTAGGGGTGGCATGGAGTTTTTGGGAGTCAAATGAATGAGGCATGTTTAAGAAACATAATGCATGTCACTAGGGCTGTGCAATATGACCAAAATTTCATATCCTGATATAGGTCCTTTCATAATCCCAATAACAAAGCACATTTACCCTTTAATTAAGTGAATATTTTTTTAAATAAAATGACCACATGAAAGACCTATTTCTTACTACATGCTGAATTATATGCACTCAACAAATACAAGATACTTTCTCATTTTTAATTAGTTCTCCTTTTATATAGAAACCTTGTGAAAATTGTCAAGCATATAACAAAAAATAATAACATATCTGTTTAACTGAAATAATTTTCTTGGGGGATTCCAATTTCTGTTGTTGTTTTTTTTTTTTTTTTTTAAACATATGACCTGCTGTGTCAGATTTTCCCTCTGTCTAAGAATTAAACATGACAGCATAAAGAAACATTTTGTTCAACTTTCATTTTAATGGAAACTGTTCCACTGCTAAAGAAAGATAGCAGGACTGCTGGCTCCTGCCTGGCTCTGCGCTCTCGCTAGCTTTAGCTTTAACTTCTTTGCCTTTCTTAGCTTTGTCAAATTCCACATATTCAGAGGAGTGATGCCGTTTTAAATGTCTTACTACATTCATTATTTTTTGAAGTTCAGCTTATTTTCGCACTGCCTGTATTGCAAACGGCACACTCTGAAGACATGGCCATGTTGAAAATAGAGAGAGACAGACTACGTAGTTGACCAAGTAGCACTCGAAACACAACTGAAATGTAAGACTCCTTCATCATGTATTACCAGCGGGACTCATAAACCGGTGAGTGGTTGAGTGTTTAAAGCTCTTTAGGCTACACATGTGAACTGAATTCTGAATTAAAGTTATTAAAAGCACTGTACTGTTCATGTGTGGTCATGTTTGTCCAACTGCCACAAGCTGCACAAGTTAAATATGTCCGTGACCATATCATATCACGCTAAACAATGGCCAATCATTCTGTTGATCTCTACCACATGATTTCTGCCATGGTGGTAAAACAGGTTTGTTGTGTTTGATTCCATCATGGGAACTGATCTGCAGCATAGCTTGCAAAGTACACATTTCTGATCTGTGTCAGACAAGTCCATGCGAAAGCAGTAGATCTCCATTACTTGGGTTACAGTGGTCCGTAAACGTTTCCTGTAACTGTTGATCAGTCCTGCACACCGGCTTGGAGGAATTTTAGTCCATTCCTCCGTACAGAACAGCTTCAGCTCTGGGATGTTGGTAGGTTTCCTCACATTAGCTGCTCGCTTCAGCTCCTTCCACAACATTTCTATTGGGTTAAGGTCAGGACTTTGACTTGGCCATTCCAAAACATTAACTTTATTCTTCTTTAACCATTCTTTGGTAGAATGGCTTGTGTGCTTAGGGTCGTTGTCTTGCTGCATGACCCACCTTCTCTTGAGATTCAGTTCATGGACAGATGTCCTGACATTTTCCTTTAGAATTCTCTGATATAATTCATTGTTCCATCAACTATGGCAAGCCGTCCTGACCCTGATGCAGCAAAAAAGGCCCAAACCATGATACTACCACCACCATGTTTCACAGATGGGATAAAGTTCTTATGCTGGAATGCAGTGTTTTCCTTTCTCCAAACATAACGCTTTTGTTTTAAACCAAACAGTTCTGTTTTGGTCTCATCCGTCCACAAAACATTCTTCCAATAGCCTTTCTGGCTTGTCCATGTGATCTTTTTAAGCAACTGGCAGAAGGTGCAGCAAATGTTCTTTTTTGGAGAGCATTGGCTTTCTCTGCAACCCTGCCATGCCACCATTGGTTGTTCAGTTTCTTCTGATGGTGGACTCATGAACATTAACATTAGCCAATGTGAGGAGGCCTTCCAGTTTTCTTAGAAGTTACACTGGGGTCCTTTCTGACCTCGTCAACTATACCACCTTGCTCTTTCTTGGATGACATTTGTTGGTCGACCTCCTGGGAGGGTAACAACGGTCTTGAATTTCCTCCATTTGTACACAATTGGTCTGACTGTGGATTGGTGGAGTCCAAACTCTTTATAGATGGTTTTGTAACCTTTTCCAGCCTGATGAGCATCAACAACTCTTTTTCTGAGGTCCTCAGAAATCTCCTTTGTTCCTGCCATGATACACTTCCACAAACATGTTGTGAAGAGCAGACTTTGATAGATCCCTGTTTTTTAAATAAAACAGGGTGCCCACTCACACCTGATTGTCATCCCATTGGTTGAAAACACCTGACTCTAATTTCACCTTCAAATTAACTGCTAATCCTAGAGGTTCATATACTTTTGCCACTCACTAATATGTAATATTGGATCATTTTCCTCAATAAATAAATGACTAAGTATAATACTTTTGTCTCATTTGCTTAACTGGGTTCTAGGGTTATGTTTTAGGTCATATTTATGCAGAAATACAGAAAATTCTACAGGGTTCACAAACTTTCAAGCACCACTGTAAGGTTAGGTGATGGTGTGGTGTAGCATTAATTAGCTACAGTATGTCAGTGGCGAGCCCCACTAGTGAGACAAATGCATGTGTCTGTGTGTGAGAGAGAGAGAGACCGGATCACTGACCTGACGTCTCAGACGATGTGCCCTGCAGAAGGCCAAACAGGTTTCCCCCAGCTTTGCTGACGGAAGCCATCTTGGCGAGGATGGGCAGGTTGTGTATGACGAAGGCCACTTCGTTGCGCTGCTGCTGAGCCAGGTTCCGCGCATGTCCGATGATCCCAAACCCAGTGACGTCAGTGGCGGCGTGAGCATTGAATTTGTGCATCAGAGCAGCAGCTGCACAGAAATATTATCAGTGATTAACTTATGGATCACAGACCAGCATTTGTGTTTGGTAACAATGGCACTAAGGTTCAGGACTGTGGGATGCACTTTGATCCTTCACAGTTCAAGTAGCGCTTGGGTTGCAGATTGAGCAGCCCTGCTGTACAGAAACTACCTCTTTCCAACTTATTCTAGTTTTTTTTTGTACTGCTGCATGTAAGAAACATGCAGTGAGCAGATACATAGTAGATTACTTTGCAGAGGAAAATACAAAGCATAAAACAAGAACATGGAGATTGAAATGTCAATATTAACCCAACCAGCTCAAGATAAGAAAGTGAAGGATAAGCAGATGCACGCCAAATTCTACTCTAGTCAAACATGATAAAACTGTTTACTTCGGAATCAGAATCCAGCTTTAATGGCGAAGAATGCTTGCACATACAAAGAATTCGCATTGGCCACAGTAATTATGAATATCTGGATAACAAATGCCAACCCAGAAAGTAAAACGTTGGATAACTGGCCACAATAACATTGGTCAAATAAGTGATTAGCTTGCTTGGTGTGTTTAGAACGAAAAACAAATGTCTAAGCTAAATGGGAGCCGCGTGAACATAAAGGGTAATGTTTAATGCACTGCCATAACACAGCAGTATTTCTAGAACTTTGAAAGGTATAGAGAAATATTCTATCAAAAGTAAATATAGCAGTACGAGGGTCAGACCTATATTAAACTGTTAACTTCGTTTCAATTAGAATCACTTCCGAGATGCATCCTGCAAAATTGCGAGTTATGCCATCCAGATGCTGGCCAAACATAATATGTATAACCAGGGGTGGGCGATAAAAGCTAAAATTCATATCACGATATTTTACACTATCAATACGAAAACTATATAATGTCATGACATTCCAGAAAATAAACTAAACAGCTGAGACTTCATTACGTTATTATTATTAATAACTTCTAAACGCCATTTAAAGTATCCATCGTCAACATTGTAGAATATCTCTCTTTTCCTTTAGTTTGCCAGTTACAGACATTTAAGTCTATTTGTATGTGTGCAGGGCCAAAACACATGACTGCCAAAACCTGCCCAAATACCTTACGACACAGCAAACATCGGCCTTGTCATCAATCCCTGTACGGACCATGAAAGAATAATGAGAGGTGCTGATAAGTGCAAGACACTTAATTTTGGACAAATACCACTGTCATATGACTGACTCCCACCAGTCTGCTCTCTCATGTCCAGACTGATCTGCCCACCACAGCTGCACTTGTTGCAGCATCAGCGCTGCATTACTTATTTAACAGCACTCTAGAACTGCACAGTTCCACAACCGTTCCACACGTCACAGCTCTATTACCAGTGCGATTGAGGGTAGCCATGTTGAGCATGGCCTCCTGGTAAGCATTCTCCACTTCCTCTTTCGTTATCACCATCTTGATCTTGTTCCATTTTTCTGGCTGAAAGAGAAAAGAAAGCGATTAGGAGGATAAGGGGGTCACAGACACATGGCTCAATGAAAAACCTTCTCAGACCATGACTTGAGCTACTGTACACATAATAAAAAAAGCTTTCTTACTATGTCCATCCACTGATGAGCATTGACGGCTACTTGTGTTCCAAGAGGCTTGGTAAGTACAAGCACGTCACCCGGAACAGCGCCATCCGGCCTGCACACATCACAGGTTATGAGAAAAGTGAGATGGGCTGTATTGATACAAGTAAATAACATACATATATGACCATATATAACAGTGAGTGCGCTTACATGCACTTAATAATCCGATCATAGTTGGATTTCTGCAGTTATTGGATTATTCAAGTGGTCATGTATACAGAATAGTCCGACCAAGAAATCAGATAAAGAGAGCTGGATTTTATCCCAGTGATCAGATTACTCACTGCATATATACCAGTTGTATCAGTTTTCAGTCTACACATGTGTCGTCTTATTTATAAAGGATTGGCTTTACTTGGCCTATCATTGACTTTTGTGGGTGGGTTTTATCCCTGGATCTGGCAACCCCAGAGTCCTATTCCACCATGGAATTAAAGGTAGTAAAATAGCTATCGAACCCTTTGGGGAGACTCTGATATGCAGTATATACACATGAGAAAATGAATAATTTGATTAATACTAAACTTTGAAGTGAGATTTAAAAATTAGTGAAAAAAAAATTGGAAACCACCAACTTAGCTCCTTGTCCTTTATCAGGATTTTTTATTACTGAACGGTTGTCTATATCAAAGGTGGCTACATCCTGTAAGCAAGATTTAGAGTCCGTACAGATCAGGTTTTTATACTTCTCTTTTTGGATGAGTTCCAGTGCTACTACTATTGCACAGGCTTCTGCCGTGAAACTTGAACTATAAGAGGGTCATCGGACACTGCTTTGATCATTCTCAGGAAAAGCCTGATGCTGTAATGACTGTTTTGAGAGCAAAGGGAGAGCCTACCCAGTTTTAGCATAGGGTTCCTAATCAAGTGCTCAGTGAGTGTGTACATGTTCTAATACACTCACATGATGAAGTCAGTAGGCTGGCACACCACCGTTGCAACACCTCCTATGATGATCCAAGGGTTGACAACAGTCTGGCCACCTGTGACTGAGGTTCCACCCTCTTCAGCTGCATCACGGAAACCCTTCATCATTAAAGGCATCACCTGCTCTCTCTCCTGTGACAAAAACAGGCCAGGTTCAGAAGTTCTTTCCACTTCACCATGTTTAGATTTTCAATTTGCCCATTTATGTAGAACATCGTAAAAGCTCTACCTTCATGCACCATATCCCCATTTAACCACCGTATGTTTATATTATGCAAAGCATGATGTGAAGGAAGCGCAAATAAAGCCATGGCAAATGGCAATAGCCAAGGAAGGACAAGTGGTTGCGGTAAAAGTTGTTCTAATTCCGGCAATAACTGAAACTGAGAAGCACAGTGTAACCATATTTACATTTAGCCACAAATTAACATTGAGGATGTTGACCGGACATTACCAGAGTCACATGGTATCTTAGATACTTTGCCCATAGTATTTTATTTTAAACAATAATATTCAGTTCAGTACTGTATAATACAGTAATTCTCATCTTTGTATCTTTTATAAATGTTGAAACACAACCGAAAACAAAAAAAAAGTAGAACGCTACCACTGTTTTATGCCTTTCAAGACTGCGATTCTTTTTTCTGTCAGCAGGTGTCACGAGGGCTCACTCTTACTAGTTTTCTGACATGTATACATGAATAAGATGTACACAAGAGATTTTTATTTCCTAATTAAAATTAAGACCACAGCCATTAAAGAGAAGGCAAGTTAAACGGCACTTAGCTGTACATTTTTTTTTTTTACCATATAGCCTAACTTTCATCAGGGCAGCTTCTAATGTCACGTAATTATTTGCCATGATAGCCATTTTAACTGAACTCACTAACTGGTATGTTAAATCATCATAGCCTTCTGCCGTCAGTCCATCAGTGGTGTGGGCTCACACTGGTTTTACTGAGAATGATGTGCCAATTTTAACGTGAAACCAGTTCAACTAGTTCAACACATTAGACCATTTGCTTTCAGTCAGCTAACTAAATTTATATAATGTTTTAATGAGCTTTAATTTAAGGGCATTCACCTTCCACCTTTTTAGAAAAGAGTGAAGACCCTCAGCACAGACACTACCTTCCATAGTCAAAACTGCTCTGTAGCCGTTCAAAATACTTTGAAATCAAAATACTGGCACCTTATCATCTTTTGAATAAGGTCACCCATTTTACTCTATACAGGACAGGGGCAGCATTCTGCCTTGCACCCTGTGCTGCCAGCTAGGCACCCATGACCCTGACCAGAATTAAACGGATAAGAAAATGAATGAATGAATGAATGAATGAATATTACGAGCAAACCCTTGCAATACCTGCTGACAGAACAGAGAAGGGCTACAAAACAGCTTAGTAACACTCCACTCAATTCCTTTATCGGTTAAGTGTTTCAAATATTATGGTACAAAAGATAATAAGTACTGTACTGTACATTACTGTAATAAATGTTTCCATAGTGTTTTAATTAATATTACTGTTTAAAATAATTATTGTCCTGCTTCACATGACATAACGCAATCTTTCCAAGTGGTGTATATGCATTGGTTTATTGACAATAATCAGAAATAAGTAAATATAGTAATAATCTTGTATTCTAACCATAAACTAGAATGACTGTAGAAAAGCAAAGGTTACATAAATATGACATGCAACAAAAAAAAAACAAGAACAAGACAGGGCATGTGAAAGACAATGAAAGGACAGCAATCAAATATCAACCCAAGCCTGCTAGACAGCATTCAAAATCCAATATGGAGGCTCACTTTGTCATTCATTTTCTGGCTGACGCTCAGCAGCATCAGCATGTTGTCGCACTCAGTGATACCCATGGCATAGAGATCACTCAGCACATTTGCACAGGCTATACGGCCCTGTGAAAGATGACAATGCAGTTTTAGCACTAGGAAGGTTACACAGTACATTCATAGAAATCATTGCTGATTTGTTGTGCAACAATTACCATCATGTACGGATCCTCAACTAAAGGATAGAAGAAATCTGTAGTCTGGATCAAAGATAATCCTCCGTGCCTCAAAGGAATAACACAGGAATCCATCCCGATGCCTGCAGCATATTTAATTACTAAATTAGATAAATGTAATACAGATTTATTACATCATGTTAACATATTATTACTTGTCCCAGTATCACAATCACTAGTTTATCCAGCGTCTAGAGTTCATTCTCTTTCCTTGCAAAGTCCAGACTTTAAATTTCTTCTTAATTCCTTCTTACAAGTATCACCGTTTAGTTTTCGTGTACTATTTTAAAGGCTACTGAATCATTAAAGGAAACCATAAAATGTGTTACATGTCTGTTGTTAATGGGGAGACATAAATGGGGGGCTTGTGCTATATTCAAGTGTTTATCTGAAAAAACAAAGAGGCATCACATGAGCACCGTTCAAAGTCAGATGCTGACATTAACATAGATAAATAACGTGGATCACGATGCAGCCTAAAAAAAACCCCAACCAAACGAACAAAAGATGTATTTTGCCACCTTGTCAGGCATGCAAATGTTCATGTTGCAACATTTCTTCAACATGCATGAACGGTTTAACAAGTAAACACATGTAATTCATTTTTGCACTAATCACACTGTATATGAAGCATAAAATGCGTTAGTAGGAACCCATAAGTGGATATATATTTGTCAAAATTTTGTGCAGAACACAGGTTATTCAGCTAACTTTTTCTTGCAAATGTATAGCTATACACACAACACAGTGGAGTGCTAATTAATTATTTCCTGGAAAGGTCCATAGTGCAGGCATACTGGAACAAGCCTAAAGGTTTGCTTGTTTTCCAACCAAATTGAATATTGTAAACATAATACATATGTAAATAGATATTATCTCTCAAATATAGTTGAAGAACAACAAAAATAATACAATTTGTTTGCTTCCACCCTTGTCATTATAAACTAACCCA
This sequence comes from Ancistrus triradiatus, assembly GCA_025084515.1. NCBI lineage: Eukaryota > Metazoa > Chordata > Actinopteri > Siluriformes > Loricariidae > Ancistrus > Ancistrus triradiatus. Next base: position 27,525 of record JAJAGP010000346.1, on the reverse strand, counting down.
AATGAAAACCAGTTGGGTTGGTTTATAATGTGAAGGCCATAAACAAATAACTGTCACTTAATTCACGAGTGTAATTACTGTATATGAATACATACACTTTTCTTAAATAATGGTGTTTAGTGTGGTTTAGTCATTTTTATTACCTTTATTTTCAGAGGTGAATAAACAGTTGTAAATGCTCATTCAACGTCCTTTAAACTTATATTTTTACACAATTTAATTATTACATTTATATAGTGTATCGTGAAACTATGCTAGCCATACCTTCCTCAGTTTCTTTACTGTAAAAACAGCATTCGAGTTGTCATGCTATAAAACCCTACATACTCGGTATGGCGTAACAACACAGTGCACAGTGTGCAAATTGAAAGCACCATATGGCTGTGTTCGAAACCTCATACTGACTACTACAGTATGTCAGCGAAACAAGGGCTTCAAGGGTTCGCATACCTTTTCCACCCTTGGAAATTATTAATTGTTTAAATTACATTCATACAGTCAACAAATGCATAAAAACTGACCCTTTTTTAGTTTGAAAGTGTTTGTATTTGTTTGTTATTATGCCTCCGATCACTTTTGCAGTTACTGCAGGAACCCACGGCATTCCAAAAGGCTTACGATTTTTTATTTACTTTCAAATGTCCTGCTGCTGACCTGTTTAACTGCAAGCAACACATCGCTCTAGCATACTCAGCACATTACAAGAGTACAACTAATACAAAGCGTACCATTTGAAAGCACTTCAATGGCTGCGTCCCAAAATATAAAACTAAACACTAGGTCAAACTCGTAATCTCACGACTGGTGGTTTATAAGTTAAGCAGCCTAGTCAGTGTTCTAGTATGCTGTTCGAGACGTAACCCGTATACCACGCTCGGCTAGCTGTTAGCCGCAGTATTAGCGCGGGTTCTTTACCGGACTCACCTAATCGAGGACCGGATGAAACGGCAGCCAACTGGCCGAACTCAGAGGCCTCGTCTCCGACTCCAGTCCCAGCTCCATCCTCTCCTGGCCGAGCCTCGGGCTCCAGTCCCTGCAGGAGTTTGAGCAGAGTCTCCTGCGGGACTTTGCACCCTCATCCCTTCATGTCAGAGAAGGCCGTGAGCCGAAACCCGCGCTCCAGGCCATGGGTTTCGGGAGCCTGGTAACTGGCAGGGTAAAAACTAGCGTATGGTGCCGGATCAAGCGACGGGAACGATGGTTGACCGGATCCGGACATGGCTTCGTTAGCACTGGACTCTCACTCCACCCTCATTCAAAAACAAAAGACCGAAGAGACTGAGACGAGCGACTCTTTCTTCTCATGCATCTGAATATGAACATGAATGATGCAAATACCACATATTGGTCGTGGTGTCTGAGCTCGAATCCAAAACGCCATCTTTTCTGACATGTAGTGCACTACATAGGGTGTGAAAACGCATACAACAGACACTATGTAGTGCATTTGTAGAGTGAGCGAGTCGCCATTTGGGATGAAGTCTGACAAGCGTTATCGGTCGATACCATTTTAAGCAGGTACTTGAAATAGAACTCCGTTAATACCGAAATTACTAATTGTGTATTTGTTATTAAATAATAGGTTTGTTTTATTACAGAAACTAATCCAAATGAGGGCTTGAACAGACAGAACTTAAAATAAACAGTACGGTCGCGTGATATTGTCCGAACCCCCTCTACTTTTCAAAATGGTATCGTCTGCTTATTTAACACAGGTAGATCTACAGGCGCGTCACACAAGCGTCTTAGTCACTTTTTTGCGGGAAAATAATGTCAAAAGACAGCATCATTTAGAAAAACATTTATTCAATGAATTTCATTGATACACAGACGTCCCAAAATGTGTCCCTACAACATCAGTATGGTGAAAAATCTTAAAAACCCTTTCATACCGACTATACCTCCAACTGCATCAAGAACAAACACCAGATATGGGCAAGTTACTCAAACATTAAATGGTACAGTCAGACATGTTTACTCCCGGGAATGACAGCATATAGGGAATAATCAGCATTTAGTTATGCCTGAATTTCATTTTTACTGCTGTAGGCCAGGTAGTACAAAACAATGCCAATGACAGCAGCCAAGACCTCAGAAGACACCCACGGACCGCTCCAAGCACCCTAAAATAAAGAGAATGAGAACATGTCAGGATATAAAACAGACAACAAATGAAGTATCACATCAAAAACAAATACAACTCCAAATGACATACTAGCATCAATGTTATATCCTACAAATTACTTAGCTGAAGGTTAGACCATATGTTGAGTAATTACTGCAGAACCACGGGTCATTTCTGAGCAATCAATCTTTTTTTTCCTAGTAAATAGAGTCATTTTTACCAACTGAGTGATGAAAAAAAATGTATTTGTTTGTTTCTTTTGCCCCCTTGATTTGATTTTTCCAAACAGGTGAAAATGCAGCAAATGTACTCTAATGGTGACCTTTTTTCCAGAATGGACCAGATAAACTGCCATACTAGGTGGCAAAACACATGGGCACAGACTACAGTTCTGTAGATGTCTGCTATATTTTGCATATATGAGCCAAGGAATGTAAATATACCTGCTAGATACAAAAATACTTGAAATTATGCCAGCAATTATTTCTTTAGGCTTATATTAGCACTGTCTACATGCACATCATGTTAAGTTGATTGATGTTATTTAACGCAAAAAAAAAAAAAAAAGCAGATGTAGTCACCATCATTTTAACCAATAAATGGAACATGGAGCTCGGGAGGCAATTCACTAGCCCAACCAAAACTGCATCACACAGACTGTGCCTTGGGGAGGAGAGGCCAGATCAGGGAGCTTCCTTTAGCCTTGCAACAATGACCCCTTCAGTGCCTTCTGGCCATGTGACTGCCAGTTCCTAGACCTAAGGGATCCCCTGACTCTGCAACAGTGACCGCTGCCAGCCCTGCAATTGAATAGGGTCCCGACTAGGCCTCCCTGTTCTCCAGGATAAATACGAAAATAAATCATTGAATGAAACACTTTAGTATTTCCTCATCAGGTTTGTTCATTTGTTTTGTTTTATTACAAAAAGCAGACTATTCAGTTTTACACTAATACAGACGAAGCAAATCGACATATTGGAACCGTGTAAATATACTTACCCTGTGATCAACATTGACAGAAAACAGAGGCTTAATGCCTTCTACGTCTTCATTGTTTCTTTGTGCCTGGAACAAGGTAATATTTACCATCAGGATCATTCATGACTTTTTTCCAGCACATTAAAAAAGTAAATACAAATCACTTTACTGTACCTTACGCAGGGTGCTGTAGGACTCCTCATCAAAGAACTTCACTTGATACGTGCCTGAGCTGGCTTGTTTGTGAGGAACACTCCAGGAAACCTTTAAACAACATGATTATTGTTCAGGGATAAAAGTGATGCACTTTTAAAGAGAAGTAAAGAGTTTAATAGGTTTAGCATAAAAACTAAAATGAATTATGGACCTGATATTTTCCAACATCTTGGCCTCTGGTCACAGGAAACTGTTTGCCGTTGACATCTGCATACAGGGCAACACTCTAATACACGAGAGGGGAAAAAACAACATTGTTTTTAGTAATCTTTCTCAAACAAATGTGACAGGTTTAAAATTGAATTGACATCACTGAAACAAAGTAGCTTCATGCTTGAAAAGATGTTCTCCGATTTCACTTGTTTATTCTCTACTGTTCCACACTGATGACAAGGGGATTTTGACCTCGGGGTCAACACATTTATAGGTTGTTCACAGATTTCTTCTTGAAGCAGCAGTCACACAGGATGCTAAAATACATCCCTTGTGTAAAAGCCAGCTGACTCGAGCTTTTGAATAGAAGACGATGACCCGAGCAGAACAGAGACTCGCATCTAGAAGTTGTTAATTTAGCATCCACCTCCCAATTTTGTTTACTTTTCAAAACACCTAGATGTATTTTAAACCTCTTGGAAGTGTGGAGAAGTGTGGAGCTTGGAGAAACATGTATAAATGGATGAACTAATTAATATGACAATTTTTAGTATGTATTATTTACACAAAAGCAGATTAAATTATTACAAAGACAGCAATAAAAAAATACCAACAGTACATGATATGGCCAAAGGTTTGTGAGCACCATTTCTAATTAGTACCATATCATCAGCTGATGTCCTCCAAGGTCCACTTTGTGGTTTATCGTGTATTGATCCCATTCCTTAAACCGCAGAAAGTAACCCTGTAAGCAAGAACTTATTACCTGCACTCCATTCCCACATGCCAGGCTCAACTCGACAATGAAGACAGTCTCAGATGAGATGACTGCATCAGTAGTCGTGTAGGATGATGTGGAGATCACCGGATCCGTGCAGGTCTCAGCTGTGGACATGAATCAGTCAGTAGATAATGTAGATCTCAGTGTAAGTCGTTGCAGATTCTTGGGAGAGACTAAAATGCTTAATGTGGGGGGAAAAAAGCTTAACATGGCTTAAAGTATTCAAATACTGACATAGGGACACCAGACTTCTCCCAATTACTACTGGTCAAAAGTACTCCTGAAATGATGAACCTGTGGTCCAAAAGGAAAGTAATGCGTTTTTCATCCCATTTTAATACATTAAGCCATGTTTTTCCTTATAATAGGTTTAAATGGGAAAAAGGCATAATGTCAAAATTATTACTTTCCGCTCATAAAATATACAAGCACATACACACACCGATCACTTTATTAGTTACACCTCCTTGTTTCTACATTCGTTGTCCACTTTATAAGTTCCACTTACCATATACATTCAATTTGTAGTTCTACTATTTTACAGACTGTAGTAAATTTGTTTCTCATTGCTTTGAGACAATGCTCCATTGTAAAACGTTATATAAATAAATAAAACCTGTAGTAACTGAGAGGAGTTGTGTTCCTAGGTCATTATTTTGGTATATTAAACCACTGTAAGCGTTTTAGACTCCCAGATTTTATACGCCTAGTACAGTGGTGTGAATCAAGTGCTTGATCAGGCTACGTTAGCTTTCAAACCATCATAACTACCTCAATTGTAATCCAAATCAAAACACATGCCTAATTTAATCCATGATGTAAACACATTACAGTATCGTTTTGGTCCTACACATTGTCAAGCCAGCTCAGCTACAGCCTGGTTAAAGTGACTGAACAACTACTGTACTGTACTCTTAATTCCTTACATTCACTGAACAAGGAAAGAACAGATTTACCTGCACAGAAGCTCATACAAAGAGCCAAAACAGCGGCGACAAGTCTGATCATTTTCCTTCTTCTTAGTCTGAGCAACCCCAAACAAGTCCTACTGCAGAAAGGGAAGTTCCTCAAGCGCTCAATCAGGATACCCACAGCGACACGTCATGTTTCCATATGTCTGATAGGAGCTGCACAGAGCGCCCTCACACTGATCCCGCCGGTACTTCAGCGCCCAACACGCTGCTTTCCGCTCATCTAAAATATACAAGCACATACACACACCGATCACTTTATTAGGTACACCTCCTTGTTTCTACGCTCATCGTCCATTTATATACCTTCAATTTGTAGTTCTACTATTTTACAGACTGTAGTCCATCTGTTTCTCATTGCTTTGAGATAATGCTCCATTGTAAAAACGTTATATAAATACAGAAAATCTGACATACTATGTTGGTCCCATTTATTCCGTTTCTAAAGGTCAGCACCCCCACAGGGCCACCACATAGCAGGTAATATTTAGGTGGTGGATCATTTTCAGCACTGCAGTAACACTGATTATTTGTTAGTGTGTTTTGCTGGTACGATTGGATCAGACAAAGCAATGCTGCTGGAGCTTTTAAACAACGTGTCGACTCACTGTGCACTCCATCAGACACCCACCAATCTACTATATTACTTCACCACGTAAATTCAGAGACAGCAGCTCATCTGCTCACAGGATCCTGCCAACAGAATGCTGTTGGCTGGATGTTTTTGGTTGTTTGACTATTATAGGTCTGACCCCACAATTTGATATTGTCTAAGAGTGCCAGTATTGCACGATAATGGCACTCTGATCGAAGTTCTTCAAGTATTACTCTTCCACATGCACACATAACTTAGCAACAATTCCATCCATAACAAAGCAGTAAGGTTATAATTATACAAGTAAAAGACTGCTAAAATGAATTATGAGTTTATAAGATTTAATGGCTCTGAAAACATTTGGTTCAAACAATTGCAAACGCTCCAGGCTCTTAATGTAGTCAGCTTCGTTGGTTCTATGACCTCCATTCTATCTTTATTTTCTTCACAACACTAACAAAGTTGTTTGCTGGTGTTAAACACTGCATCTTTCATGAAACACCATGAGCGGCTGATTGGAGGTTCATTCATGGATCTGTTAAGTCCAGCCCTTAACCCAACGAAGATACTGTACTGATGCTCTATAACTCTCCCTTTACAGTTCTGAATGATAACATTAACATTAATAACTTCATGTTCCAAATTTCTAATCGCCAGTCAAGGAACGGAAATGATAACAGGATCCTACACTTTCATTAACACTGGGATCTCACTCAAATGTTCTTCTGTTGGAAGATGATGGAACGGAACTATTTTAGCTTGTGGAATGTTGATAAACAATCATATTTTCTGTCCTCTTTATATTTAAACCTAACGATAAGCAGTGATAAAGGAACTTTGGTATAATCGTAATCGTATAGTAATAACTATATCTCACATTATAGCACTACCTGTCATGTAGGTTGCTTAAATACAGTACATATATGAAAAAGGTATATGTACTTACAGTGGGGCAAAAAAGTATTTAGTCAGCCACTGATTGTGCAAGTTCTCCTACTTAGAAAGATAAGAGAGGTCTGTCATTTTCATCATAGGTACACTTCAACTATGAGAGACAAAATGACAAAAAATATCCAGGAAATCACATTGTAGGATTTTAAAAAAATGTAATTGTAAATCATGGTGGAAAATAAGTATTTGGTCACCCACAAACAAGCAAGATTTCTGGCTCTCTTGTAATACACTTGTTACCTGTATTAATGGCACCTGTTTGACCTTGTTATCTGTATAATAGAAAGCTGTCCACAGCCTCAAACAGTCAGACTCCAAACTCAACCATTGCCAAGACCAAAGAGCGGTCGAAGGACACCAGGAAGGAAATTGTAGACCAGGCTGGGAAGAGTGAATCTCCAATAGGCAAGCAGGTTGGTGTGGCAGCAGTTGTAAGACATACAAGACCATTGATAAACTCCCTCGATCTGGGGCTCCACGCAAGATCTCATCCCGCGGGGTCAAAATGATCATGAGAATGGTGAGCAAAAATCCCAGAACTACACAGAGGGACCTGATGAATGACTTGCAGAGAGCTGGGACCAAAGTAACAAGGCTACCATCAGTAACACACTACTCAGGGACTCAGATCCTGCAGTGCCAGACGTGTCCCCCTGCTTAAGCCAGTAGATGTCCAGGCCCATCTGAAGTTTGCCAGAGAACATATGGATGATCCAGAAGAATACCATGTGGTCAGATGAAACTAAAATAAAACTTTTTGGTAAAAAGTCAACTCGCCATATTTGGTGGAAGAAGAATTCTGAGGTGCATCATACCTACTGTGAAGCATGGGGGTGAAAACCTCATGCTTTGGGGCTGTTTTTCTGCATAGCAGACAGGACGACTGATACGTGTTAAGGGAAGAATGAACGAGGCCATGTATCGTGAGATTTTAAACCAAAACCTCCTTCATCAGTGAGAGCATTGAAGATGGAATGTGGCTGGGTTTTCCAAAACATTTTGTGATGCCTATCAACATTTATGATACAATATATTTTTATTTCAGAGGGCCCTCCATTTTAGGGATCCTCTGACTATTAGTGACTTTGACCCCAGGGCCTCTTTTGGACCCTAGCCATGCTTTTGGGAGCCCTAGCCATGCATTTGGGCCCCTTATGAAAATGGATGAGGCGTTGTAGCACTGCTCTGACTTTGACTTCTGGCTATTAGGGGTCCTAGGAAAGAGGGGGGCATATTTTTAGAGCGCCCTGGTTATCAGAGCCCCTAACATGGGGCCTTAGAGAAGAGCAGGGCATATCATTAGAGGGCCCTTGATCACGAAGGCCCCTGCTATGGGGCCCTTGAGTTCCATAGAAGTCGTTTACCATGGCTCCTTGACTTTCTAGGGACCTACAAATTTGTATTTGATGTTCTTTTCATGCCTGACAATACGTCCAACAGTGAGCTCACTTTAAAGGCAAACTCGCTCGCTGCAGCATATCCTTCAGATCTGACCATGAGCCTGGCAGATGAATTGATACAATACAAATCCTTCATAACAGAAAAAGAAAAATGTCCTAGTAAAATGCTCAAAACCATGATAAATTAGAATTTACAGTCAACCTTTCCAAATATCTACATAGCACTTAGATTTTTTTTTGACTGTGCCTATCACAAATTGTGAAGGGGAGCATTCATTCTCCAAACTGGCTCGTATTTAGAATGAACTCAGGATTAGGATGCGCCAAAACTGCCTGAACTCACTGTCACTTCTGGCCATTGAATCAGATTTGGTCAGACAGCTTAATTTTGATGAATTAATGGATGACTTTACAAGAAAGAAGAGTAGAAAAAAACTTATATAAAAACATTCTTGTGTAAGGGTTAGTTATTGACAGGTTGTTTAATGTATTAATTTGCCCAGGGGCCCAGACTATCCTTAATCCATCCTTGCCTCAACCCTGTGGATAATTTGTGGAGGGAGTTGAAAGTCCGTGTTGCCCCAAAACATCACTGCGCTACAAGAGATCTGCATGGAGGAATGGGCCAAAATACCAGCTACAGTGTGTGCACACCTGGTGAAGGCTTACAGGAAACGTTTGACCTCTGTCATTGCCAACAAAGGTTATATTACAAAATATTGAGTTGAACCAAGTTTATTGACCAAATACTTATTTTCCACCATAATGTACAATTAATTATTTAAAAAACAATGTGATTTCCTGGATTTTTTTTCTCATTTTGTCTCTCATTTGTGAAGTGTACCTATGATGAAAATTACAGACCTCTCTCATCTTTCTAAGTAGTAGAACTTGCACAATCAGTAGCTGATCAAATACTTTTTTGCCCCACTGTACCTTGAGGTCTAACAGGAACAACATATTCTGATGGAGATGGGATTGGGCGGTACTCTCTGTCCCTGTCATAGTTAGAATTTGAATCACTTCTGCTTCAAAGTCTGCTCTGCGACTGGTCCTTGACTGGTCCATTCATTAATTACCATGGATAATATCAGGGATGTCATCAGACCCACTTTACTGGGGTATGATCTCCAATAAATGTTGCTGTGCCCCACTTAAAGCACAGTGGAAAAAAGTAAATTTTATTCTGGATTGCTGAGCAGAACTACAGGACATGCCATGCAAATTCACTACAATTCCCTTTCAGTCAGAACCAGATTTACTTTACAGAAAATGTGGAGCAGATGCTCTTACCCAGAACAACATACAACACACAGCCTTACAGTCCTAGCAATTGTAAGTTAAGGGTCTTGCTCAAGGAGCCAACAGTGGCAGCTTGGCAGAGGTAGGATTTGAACCCTGGATCTTCTAACCTGTAGCCCTGTACCTTAACCACTAGGCTACCATAGTCCCATTACTGGCCCATTTTACTCAATGTGTAATGGATACAAAAAAACAAAAGAAAACAAACGATGGCAAGCAGAGGAGTACAGCTGTGCCCTGTACAATTCTGTGTGCCCCAGTAGAAGTTGTCTAGAAATATATACTGTGTAATTATAAATTGAGAAATATGGGTGTAATGTCCATGTGTAAACAAAAGGAGGAGCGGGAGGAGATTTGATTGAAACTGTCCAATTAATGTCCAATGAAGTGACCAATTAAGTTCCGAATTAATTCCGATTATTTTCGGTGGGTTAGTTTTGAATGAATTTGGGGGTTTGTTTGCAGTACCAGCGCGTGTGTGGTCAGTCATGAGGCCTGGATGCTATCATTGGATGTTGTAGATGACAGCAGCCAGGCTTCATCTGAGCTGAGGCGCGGGTTTAATTGATGGGTTCCTCCCGCTCCCGAAAAGAAAATTTTCATCGCTGGTATTTATGTACCAACAAGTAAAAAGCATTCGCACTGACGGTGAGTGATAAAATTTGTTTTTGAATAATTCAAGCAGTTTGCTGGGCTTTTCATTGACCTTTATTTGCTATTTCATTTGACGTTTAGCAAGAACAATAGATAAATCGATTTATTAAAACTTTTTACTAAAAGCTGCAAGCGATCATGGGAGATATGCAAATTATTCACCTCTGATTGGTCAATCAATCAGCATTATTATCATTATTATTATTATTATCAATTTCAGGTCAGCGTTGTAACCTAACTAGTCAAATTTTGCACTACAAAGAGACGATTTAAACCTTCAAATAACCAACTTCTAACTTTACATCTAACATCATTTACAAGCAAATCCGATTTATGTACTACTTAGAAGCGTTGTACTATGCAAACAGTATTTGGACACCACTTCCCACTACTGGCTTCAGCTGTATCATAAACAGATGCATCAAGTCGGTACAGTCATGAGATAAGGGAGTGATGGAGGCTGAACGAGGTCAGAATCGCATCTCCATGAAGGCAGGAACACAGAGCACTAGAATTTTTATAAGACATTTGCCTGATACCCATAAGAAATTAATGGTGTGTGTGCAAGTGGCCGCCAGCGCTTTTGTTTGTTTTTAAATGCAAGTACAATGCAAAGAACACTGTTTGGACATGGCTGGCAGGTGAGATGAGAGTATATACCTGGTGGTTGTATGTGTGGGAGGGGTTTGTAGCTGTCCACGTGTCTCTGCTGCATCTTCTCCTGCTTGAGGAGATTTATTGCAGTCAGAGCCTGGTTCAGCTTCTCCTGCAGCTCCTCCTTCTTTTGGTTGAGTTCCTCTATTCCTCTCGTATTTCAGACTGACTTGCACAATTCCATAAAAGAAAAACCTAGTTCCATCGTGTACAAAGCTGTATATACATGTACATATGGGAGGGCAAACAGGCAAAAACATCATATTAATTAATTAATTTATTTTTTTGGGGCTGTATCACGTACCACAATTTTTTCATGTTGGTTTTTAAGAATGATTTGCAATTAAACATGCCAACCAAAATAATAATAATCTAGATCCACAAACAAACAGAAACAAACCTCACCCAATGCGGCAAGGTGACCAAGCCTACAGCAGGTTATGGTAGCTGCAATGCTTCCTGTCCAAGTGGTGCTCCATAAACAACATGGGCTTCATAGACAATTAGACAACCTTTGCGGGTAAGCCTGGCTTTTTAGCATGGGTCAGTGTCCATCCCACTCGGGAGGGTCTGCAACATCATCTTCTGCAACATTGCCCATAGTCTTATGGCCGGATTGGTTAGGCACTGACTATCCAGAGCAGGGGTCAGGCAGCAGACAGACAGGCTTAACCATCTGTTGGTCACCCAGAACTTAGGTTACCCAGAAGTTATGTTATTGAAACTATGTCTGTTACTCGCGTCTGTCCTAAACATAAACGCACTCAAAAAGTCTGTAATAATCTCATTAGTATAAACACAGATAGTTCCCATAGAAACAACAACCTTAGACTAAAGCTAGGAATACTTAACAGTAGATCAGTTACAAACAAAGCAGTGATTTAAATGAAATGATCACTGATAAAAGGTTACATGCTCTCTGTCTTACTAAAACTTTGGTTAGACCAAATGAATATTTAGCCTTAAATGAAGCCTCGCCTCCTGGATACAGTCATGCTCATTGCTTTTGTTCTAATGGTTGTGGGGGAGGTGTAGCCACAGTTTTTGCTAGCTGTTACAACTAAATCCCATTACAAGGATAATTCGTTTGAAATACTGATTCTTAATGTGACTGATCCATCCTTATGGAAGTCAAAACCACACTTTTAAGATTATCACTATTTACAGCCCTCCAGGTATTTATTCAGAATGTCTTCAGGACTTTGCTAACTTTTTTTCCTGCTTTGTATTTTCAACAGATAAGGTTTAATTGTAGGCGATTTTAATATTCACTTTGACAATGAGCAGGATTCACTTAAAACGGCTTTTGAGTCCATTTTAGAATCCTTTAGTATCACTCAGAATGTGATGGGACCAACCCACAGCTGTAACCGTATTTTGTATCAATGTAGATAACCTTGATGTATTCCCACAAAGTGATTTGATTTCAGATTACTGTCTTTTTAGTATTTGAGCTATTTTTAATAAATAAAATCCTTCTGCCTTGCTATCACACCAAGCGCACTATTACATCTGCTACTCCAGCTGCGTTCATTAAAAACCTACCAGACATAAAATTTAATACACCTATGAAGCCCAATCATCTTGAGTGTATAAATGACTAATTAGAAAGCTCAACCCTGGACATGATTGCTCCTGCTAGGGTCAAACACATTAGGGGGAAAAAGGCTAGCAGCATGGTATAATGACCACACCCGTACCTTAAAGCAAAGAACACGGCGCCTAGAGCACATGTGGAGACATAATAAATTGGAGGTATTTAAGATTGCTTGGAGGGATAGCATGGCAGAGTATAAGCACGCCCTCACTAAAGCTAAAGCTGCATATTTTTCCTCAATCATAGAGAAAAATAAGAATAATCCTAGATTTCTCCTTAATACAGTCTATAAATTAATAGAAAACCCTACAGACAGTGACTCTCATGTTCTGTGTCATTTTAACAAAAATCCCAGAACTACACGGACCAGATGAATGACCTGCAGAGAGCTGGGACCAAAGTAAAATGTACGCTGAGAGGGACTCAGATCCTGCAGTGCCAGGCGTGTCCCCCTGCTTAAGCCAGTACATGTCCAGGCTCATCTAAAATTTGCCAGAGAGCATACGGATGATCCACAAGATGATTGGGAGAATCTCATGTGGTCAGATGAAACAAAATAGAACTTTTTCATAAAAACTAAACTAATCATGTTTGGAGGAAGAAGAATGCTGAGTTGAACCATATCTACTGTGAAGCATGGGAGTGGAAACATAATGCTCTGGGGCTGTTTTTCTGCAAAGGGGACAGGACAACTGATACGTGTTAAAGGAAAAATGAACGGGGCCATGTACGTACAGTTTAAGCCAAACCTCCTTCCATCAGTGAGAGCATTGAAGATGGAATGTGGCTGGGTCTTCCAGCATGACAATGATCCCAAACACACCGCTCGGTTAACGAAGGAGTGGCTCCGTAAAAAGCAAGGTCCTGGAGTGGCCTATCCAGTCTCCAGACCTCAACCCCATAGAAAATTTGTGGAGGGAGTTGAAAGTCCGTGTTGCCCCAAAACATCACTGCTCTACAAGAGATCTGCATGGAGGAATGGCCCAAAATACCAGCTACAGTGTCTTGCACCCTGCAAATCAGAAACAGGGCTAAGGCAGATTCCTCATAAACTTTGTGCCACACACATGGAAAAAGTGAACACAGATATCAGAAATATTTTTTATGAAAATGATCAAGAATACATTTACTTATTAAACACTACTTCATGTAATTAAATTCCTATAACCAATACACCACACTCAAGGTCATGTGGTAGTGATTTTATCACTTAACTGCATGTCATGCCTAACAGCACCTTTAAATGTGATAAAAATCACTGTAACACACCATCTTATTGTTTATTGCTTTAATAATGTAAAGTGAACAGTAATATGTTGAGAGTATTGTGTATATATTCAGTGTAGTATCTCAAATAGCAGCATCAAGTAGATTTATTTAAACAGGAACAGGTAATAACAGCAGCAGGAGCTTTTGGTACATGGATGTCTCTTCAATGTCCAGATGAGATTGTTTACTAGAGCACAGAAACAGGAGGGATTGTAGCACCTGCCTGTCCAGTCAGCTGAGAAGAACCACTGCAGTTTCCCAGGGTTCTCCATCGGTGAGCCGCCAACATCCCAATTTACCTCTGGATCTGCACATTTACCAAAGAGAGAAAGAAAACATTCCTGACCTAAGCCAGTCAGTTGTTTTTTCTCTTCTCTACTTTAAGTTTGTGCCATAAGAATAAAAATTGGACCACTTGTCTGATTTCTGTGCGTTTTGTGATCGCACAGAATCGTAGTTTTTCAAAAAGTGTCCTCTGCTTGTGTTGTTCCAGTCATCATGATCACCAGTCACTGCCCTGCTCTCAGTTTAATCTCTTCCTCTTGTTGGCAGAACTGGTTCTTGGTGATGGATCGTCTCTCCTCCTCCTCCTCCTGGAGCCATGTTGTCCTCCATTAGTGGAAGAACCTTCATCAGAAGACTCTTCATTTACTTCAAGAGCTGGTGGGTTGAGGTAAATCGGATAAAAGCCAGCAGTGTTGGAGTCACCTGAAGCCCCAAATGTGACTCCCAAGCCATCCGAATTCCATCTCAGTATGGTACCCAGACCAGGAACAATCTGTGCCAGGAATTGCTGGGTCCATGCCAAGATTTCCCGAAACTCTTCGTAATCAGACACTCGTGGAAGCTCAATAAAAAAGTCGCTTTCAGGGTGAAAAACTCGGACCGGAGGCTCTTGGTCAGGCTGGTTGCCGTTCCCGAGCTCACGTCCGTCATCTTGTTCAGGAGCTTCATCCTGAACTCTCTCATTCTCCTCAACTTCACCGCATCCCTGTTCCACCACGGAATCGTTCATGTCTGCATACTGATCCCAGTTATAATACTCGGAATCACTTTCCTCCTCCAACCAGGATTCCTCAGAATCACTCCCATCAGCCTGTCTTTCATCGTCAGTGACGAGATCGGCGGCTCTGGAGTTTTCCTCCTGTGCTGGAGCCACAGGAGCTTCGTGCTGAATGCACGGGTTCACATCAGGTCTGCACACTGGGACAGACAAAAGACATCTCGTTACAGCTGGAGTTTCTCTAAACAGGTGCTTCAAATAGAACAAATGTTCTGATGCAATTCAGTTAGTTATCAAATAATACAGATACAAGACAGAGAGTTCAAAATAGTTAAATAAGAAAAAAAATATCCCAGTAATTTGTGCCATTATGGGATTTACCAAGAAAACATAAAGCTGCTCTCATTCACTTACTCACCCACTCACTTTCCATACACACTTAATCCAATTCAGGGTCACGCTAGGGCACTAGGAACAAGGGCGCCAAGCAATCACAGGTCATACGTACACGGGGACACTTTATACACCCCAGCTGACCTAACAAGTCTGATCTAATGCGTCACACAAGCAGTGAGTGACAAAACATAGCCCGTTCTCTAGGCCTATAAGCCGAGAGCCCTAATCACTGCCTTATTTAAATGTGATGAACGTGATTGGTTCTGGACAGCGGTGTAGTCTAATCAAAAGAGGTTCATACACTGGTTCTAGCTGTGCCCCAAATACCCCGCTTAGTTTGAATTGTCTTGTTGCAGGCTGCAGTCACATTACTTAAGTAACTACTGGAAATTAATTTTACATTGTTCTAGCAAGTGAAATGTTTCATCTGTCTAAAGTTTTATTTATATAAAGTAGACAAATATGCTGCTGGATTTCAGTTCGTACAAACCTGGGCAGTCAATCCGATGCAGGCGAACCACAGGAAACATTTTCTTTAGTCCGATAAAGAGACGAATGCTTAAAGCTACGGCGCTCACACCCACTCACTTCTGATAAGTTTGTGCCACTGAGCACATTTGGAATCTCTGACTGAAAGAACAGCTCCGATTGATGATGTCATAATGAGATGACTGAAGTTTCTTTTTGTCACAAGAAATTTCAGGCATGTCATTCAACCTAAACTACAACCCCAAACGCAAATCAAGAAACCAATTTCCTTTGACTTTTATTACATTGCAGACAGTATTTACCTGAGCTATTTAATCTTTTGTCCTGGCAACGTCATGTCATTTGCTAATAAACATCAATTCCTGCATTTCAGGCCTGCAACACATTCCAAAAAAAGCTGGGACGCATTTACCACTTTGTAATGTTGCCATTCCTTTTCACAAGGCTTAAAAGATGTTACCAAGCGATTTAGGGTGTACTCACACTGGGCATGATTGTCCTGAACCAGGCCAGAGCGTGATTGGGGAGGTGGGGGACATACGGTTTCCGGCGCGCACTCACTAGGTTCACAGAAATGCACTCCGGCGCGCTTTCGTCATGCTTTCGTAATCACCATACGCGCTCGCACAGCACACTTCATGGTTGTACACATGTGATCGGGTAATCACATACGTTTGTGCCGTTCTTTGGCTACGTTTTGTGTGCGCTGACACACAGCTGCCTCCGAAGAAATCTTCTTACGTGCAGCACGGGATGCCGAAAATCAGTACGTCACATCATCAGTACATTTATTATAAGGCTTATTAGGGCTGTGTGTCAGCGCCAACAAAAAGAAACAAAAAAGTCACATAGTAGGTACAAGCATGAAGTCCGCTGTGCAGCACCAGAAGCTGAAACACAGTGAGAAGTGTTTAAGGTGGTATTTTGTCCCATCTGACTAAACAGAAGTCACTACAAAATGTCAGCAGAATATAACAATGGCAACCATTCTATCCAGTTTTGTTATTAAACATGAAAACATAATACCTTTTCAATCTGCTCTCACTTAGAAAATATCCTAAACTGTACCAAGTAATGCGAGCGGGTGAAATGCACACTTGCGATCTTAAATTCTGATTATTCTTAAGATTTTAATTGATAGGATATTAAAGAAAGGCAATAACTTGTTTTTCCTTGTTAGTCAATATGAATGCAGACGTTATTTAGGCAGGTAGAGAAAAGTCCGATGTATTCTGTTTGAATGGATTGTTGATATTTAATAACGCCAGAAAAAGTTCAGTTTATAACTAGACTGTAAAAAAAAAAAAAAAATCCTTAAAAAAAACGGTAAAAAGACTGGCAGCAAAGTTGCCAGTAGAAAACCGTAGATTTACTGTAACTTACTGTCATGTAATTTTACATAGAAGAACCGTGAATAGATTATGGTAAAAAACCGTAGCAAAAATAATACTTTCATTTTTATAATAGTTTTTATCTGTCATTTTAACAGTTTTCGCAATTAAACTATAATAAATGTATGTAATTTTACAGTTACTTTCCTTTTGTATGATGGTTTTTAATGTAATTTTAGACAGTTTCACAATTACAAAATTGCAATAATATTTAAAAATACAATAAACCTATGTAATTTTACAGTTAATTTTCTTTTTATAATGTTTTTAATGTAATTTTAGCAATTTTCAAAATTAAAATTGAAACAATGTTTAAACATATAATAAAATGTACTTAATTTTATTTTTATTTTTTATAATAGTTTTAATGCAATTTTAGACATTTTCACAATTATAAAATTAGAATATTTAAAAATTATAAGAAATGATTGTAATTTTACTGTTAATTTCCGTTTTATAATGATTATTAATATAATTTTAGACATTTTCACAATTATAAAAAATGAAAAATAAATATTTGTATTTTAATAAATGCATGCTATTTCAAATAAATTTAGTGATTTTTAAATCTTTCATTTTAGCCTTTTTAACAGTTATAAATTTGTAATTTCACAGGAAATGCTTTAGATAACATTAATTTCTACAGTTTTAGAGTCATGTTTTGAAAAATGGTTTTGAATATAAAAACTAATTCTATCTATTACTTCATCCAAACACATGTTCAAAAATGGGTCTTATGTTTCTAGTTTGTTGGTACTACGTTAACAAAATGGCTAAAAAAATTATATTTCCAACAGAATAGATTTATTTCCACACTGCAGTGCATACATAAACATTTTATACATGTATAACCTTGTAAACCTCATAACTTAAAATTGTATTTTACTAAATAATCACATTATTTAGCCAGCATTATAATTTTACAATGCTAAACAATAAAACATCTTTAAAACTAGATCTGCATTTCCTGACAGAATTACAACGGTGCTTGAAATGTGGAAATCAGAAATAATGTGGCATATACTTGGTGTCTACATACTTTTGGCCTTGTTGGTTTGTGTGTTTATGTATATGTATTGTGCCTCTCGTGAGCATGTTGTGTTTTTGTGTGTGTGTGTGTGTGTGTGTGTGTGTGTCCTGCGTAGAGTTTGTGTGTGTCATACGTGGAGTGTGTGTGTATCCTGTGTAGAGTGTGTATGAGTAGTGTGTGTGGCGCATGTGTATTTGTGGTGTATCTTCTGTGGAGGGTATGTGTCATGTGTGTACCATGTGTGTGTCGTGTGGTGTGTGTTGTTTGTGTGTATACACAAACTATACCCCTTAAGCCTTTTACTTTACTGTCCATTCAAAGTCTGCCAAATTTGTACTGAGGGAGAGGACTTCTGGATTAGTAGCACACTGCTTCTTTTTTTTGTTTTGCTCTACTTTGGTTCCTTTGTCAGGGTTGATGTGGAAGATGCATCTGTTAAATGAACAAGAACAAATCGCATTAAAAAAGTCAAAATAACTTTAGGAACAAGCAGACTAACTTACTTTTCCTCTGCAGATCTTCTCTCTTCTTCACACTTTTTAAGACAATTCTGTCGTTCTTGCAGCTCTCCAAGCAGAGAAGAAGCCTGAGCACGCAGAGCTTCACAGTCCTTATTTAACTGCATGAAACAATGTTTTAAAATTAAGTAAAAGAGCAACCATTAGGCCAACATATCCTCTACAGAGGTGCCTGTATGTCAGGTTAAATTGTTAAAAAAAATGCATACATACATATGTAGCGTGATCGCTGTATCTCCCTCTCTTTACCTTCTTCCCCCAAGTCATAAAACTTTACGACATTTAGAAATGCAAAAAGGCCCCTTTGGACAGGATCTTATTCCCCCACCAAGTGAAGGCCCAACATCTGGACCAGACTCTGGCTTAACAAGCCAGATAAACAACCTTTTTCCTCAAAACAACAGAAGAAGCTTAAGACATGGCCAAGCCCAGATAACCTGTGCATCTCGCCATCATAAAATAAACCAATGTGTGGTTTTAAAAGGAATTCTGACAAGTCCACCCTAGACTCACCCTTCCCAAGAGAGATCACCCCCAATTTCTCCAAAGGAAAGCAAACATGCTTCCACCTCGGTTACGTTTATGACCTCTCAGCCTGCCGCCAGAAAGACAGCCCTGGATTTACGACACCAAGAAAGTATCAGCTTTTGTTCTAAGAGACAAACTCTAGTAATGATATTAAACTTCTGATGGGAAAAGATTATCTTCATCGAAACCTTTTAATTACATAACAAATGATATTCGCTTCCTAATAAGTCTAAATACCCCTATATGTATTTCACTATTCCATACAAAGAATGGATTAGGGATATTTTCCTCTCACATATAACTATACATATGTATGTTACTGAATTGTCATGTATCTTCATATCTACTTGGTTAATGTTTTCGTATAGTGACCGTTCTATACGGAATACGGTCCCGTTGTGTTGTGCTGATCATTATGATATATATAGAAATGATAGCATAGTTATCCACATGTATCGATCGCTCGTTTAATACTGTTCATACTTATAAAGAACCGAAATGAAGTTGTTATTTAGAATGTACCGTTTCCTCCTACTTGTATTAATCGTATTACTGTTAAGTTAAAAGTATAGTAAATGTATGTGCTGTAGTTAGAATGCTTTAACGATGTTCTAGGTTATCGATTCAAGGTGCCTTTGATTATTTGTACCTTACAACGAAGTCTGCATCTAAACTTGTAACTTTGAGGATTTTTGGTTATTGTGTGATACTTTTAATCACTTTAGATATGTAGGAATATATTTTAATCCAAGTTAGAGCTCTGTGGTTCATGGTGAAATAAGACACAACCATGATAGGAGGGGTTTACTCAAGAGTCAGCTTCTCATTGGCCGAATCACGGCAACCCCCTTGTGCACCCGCCTCCAGCCGCCCTCGAGCCGGAACATTCAAAAGCAATTCAAAAGCTCGTGGTGAGCTAGCTTCAAGTCTTGTGTTTCTTTGTTCTCCAAGTCTCTTCTTTTGTTCCTGAAAAGTTCCAACTTTATTTTGCCTGCGCTTTTGTTATTCGTTTTGCTCAAGTTTTCGCGTTTATTTTAAGTTTCCTGTGCCCAGCAGTCTTAAGTAGTTCGGTATTGCCGAATTAGAAGATAGTTGAAAGACCAGCCAGCCAAGATCTACTTCACGCTCTGCCATTTTCGTACCATACAAGTTTTCCAAGTTTTGTTAAAGCTCGTGGTGTTAGAAACGCGTCAACTCCACCGTTATCTGTGGCCAAGATAAATACTGAGTTGTACGCACGCAAAATGTCGAGTAATCGTGAAGCCTGCAGCCTAAAATTGGGAAGACCGCCATCTCAAGTCACGTGGTTACGCGGAGGCCATCTGCAAGAAACCCCAGGGCCAAACCGCTGAGAGACCTTTTCGGAACGACGGTGGGCCTCGAAAGACGGCCACCAACGCTCCCCAAAATCGTGCCTTTCATGCGGCTGGATCAGGGTTGAATGGCCCGAACCAATCGAGTGACCTTCCAGGCGAGTATCTTTTATGGCTTATCTGGGCTTCTGATTTCTCGTACTTTGCGTTTTTAATCTTAAAACCACGCTTCAACATAGACTTATCCACGCCTAAGTAGCTTCTACCATACTATTTACGTTCAACGTAATTAGGGTTACCAGTAGCATTGCGCAATCGATAAGTTATATAGAGTCATCTTGGTTTCTGATTTTTAATACTGTGATATATACATGTTCATCGTCATTTTATGATTTTTAACTCTGTGATACACTCGTTATTACATCAGATAGTCTGTTGATATTGCCTTGTTTTGAAATTAATAAACTTGATTATAAACCTTTTGAATTTGCCGACTGGTGTGAGAGTTCATTCATTCAAAGGTCGAGAAATATACTTTGAATTCACTATTCAGACCTAGACTGATCAAGTTTGTTGTTCCCTCTAACTGGTCTCCAAATCTACCAGTGGATTATTTATATTTATAATAAACGATTTGGTGGTGCCCCTTTTTCTTAATTAATTAATAAAGTTTAATTAAAATTAATCAAATTAAAGTGTAGTCTTAAGTTTGCTACACATACATACATGAATGAAGAAATAAATAAAATACAACAACAAAGTTCAGATCAGAAGTAACTACACTTTTCTGCGCCATGTTTGTTGTCTCTGGTCACCACCCAGTTAACTGGCACCAACCATCCCTCGTACAAAATCTTTCAGAAGAAAGTAAATCCAACTGTTGCGTACACTCACTACATATACAGTACGTAAACTCAACATTCATCCACATAGCATCTGAAAATGTAAGAAGCTCTTGTCACTCCCTCAAGGAAACGCGAAGATTTCTGTTCTCAGAAACGGGTGGTTTAGTTACTTCAGCAACTTCAGTGGTCACTTAAACTTCAGCTTGGTCACACAAAAACTTCACCGTCGAACTGCAGTTTATAAACAAATATACAGTACAAAAGGAAAGTCATTACACATAATAATCTTCTCACAACGTGTAATAATGTACAAATAAACATACCTCGCTGGCTACACACAACCAAAAAGGGAATGAACTTGGTCCTTGAATAACAAAACTTTACACGTCTTCTTGCGATATCATGGGCACTTTCTCCAAGTGAGGTGTCACGACAAAATATGTCCCCCTAGAAACACTTAATAATCTTGTTTCTTAAAACAAATATACAATTTAAATGACAGAAAAAAATAATGTATCAAATATGTGCAAACTTATAAACATAAACTGACATTCTTATGACAGTTAAAGCTTTCATGGCCTGTCTGCCAGCATCTAACCTGACCATGGATCAAGGGGCCACGTTTTCTTTCAATTATTTAAGCTCATTAAGGTCTGAAAGCACTTCTTCTAACTGCAGATTAATTTGCATTTTCAGAATATAAGATAGTGCCAGTATTTCGTTTTAGAATATGCAAACAAGGCAAGTCCATATTTTTTTTCTCTGCTTTATCTTGGGGGGAAAATTTTTTTTTTAAATGAGTTAACTTGTTTGAAATATGCTTCACTAAGCCACTATACTCAGCAATAAAAATGTTTGGTGTTTTGTCTGTGATTAATTTGCTACAAGTAAAAAAAGCTGGTTGAACATCCTCTAAATCACAGTAGCTCAGTATCACTTTGTTTTGGATTATTTCCTCAGATTAAAAAAATGTACTTAATTAGTTTCAACAAAGAAATCCTCCACGCTCCAGGACCTAAATAACAAAATCAACATATTGTGCATGTTACAAGTAGGCTGACCTTCAGACAGTGTGAATTCAGGAATTTATATAAAAACATTAGACAAAAAGAGTTCCACAACTTTCAGTTTGTACCAGAATACAGAGACTGAAATTAAAAAAATAAAAATAAATAAAAAAATAAAAATAAAAATAAAAATAAAAGAAAAAGTTTTTTTTTTAAATGTCTCTATGCCTGCATACATTGCGCCTGTTTCTGCTGTAAAACATTCAGTATTTCCTGAAGCTCTTTATACCTACAGGACAAACACAATTCATAAAAACTTGTTTTTTTTTCCTGAATGACATAGCAAAAATCATGCAGAATGTGGAGCAGTGATGACACAGCGAGGGGAAGTGGGTACTGTACATGCACACATACAGTGAAACACAGCTCCCCTCACCTGCCTTGTGTAGCCTGAAGCTGCTCTGTTAGTTTAGCCAGGTGTAAGCTGAGCAGACACATTAAGCAGGATATTAAAATGAGCTTAATCAGTGACAGACACCAAGAAAGAGGCCAGATTATTTGTAATAACGAGCAAGTAAGGAGGCACCGAACAATTTAGATTCACAATAGAGTAGTATGACCAAGCTCATTGCTTGCTTAGGCCAAAAGGAAAGGGAAGACAACAGTGACTGGTTTGAATGACAGAGTTTGAATAAAGTAACGTTGTGTGTGGAAGATACCGTCACTTAATTCATTTACTGTTGTCTGAATAATACGAAACAAATTTTTATAAATAATTCAGGCAAACTCCACACAGGAAGGACCAAGGTTGCTCCACCTGGGATCGCACACAGGACCTTCTGGCTGTGAGATGATGGTGCTACCCACCGAGCCACCACGTCACCCCTCTCTAAGTTTACATGTTGTGAATGAAAAACTAAAAGGGGGAGACACTGGACCTGACAAAACTTCTTTCAATTGCTCTAAGGTCCAGCTCTGAGCGCCCCCCGTCTCATGTAGGTGTTTTCTAGTACAAAGATAGACATTGGGTAGCATGGGGGGAGCACATTGACTACACTATGGCTAAAACAGCCCATAGCAGCATTATTAATTTACCATGGATAATATCAAGGATGTTCCCAGACCCACTTTACTGGGTCGTGTTCTCCAATAAATTGTTGCTGTGCCCCACTTAAAGCACAGTGGAAAAAAGTCAATTTTATCCTGGATTGCAGAGCAGAACTACAGGACATGCCATGCAAATTCACTATAGGCAATTCACTACAATTCCCATAATACTTGCTTGAGTGGCTAACGCTTTCAGTCAGAACCAGTTCCCTTAGGTTTTACTTTACATTTACAAAATTTAGCAGATGCTCTTAGCCAGAGCAACTTGTAAGTGCTCCTCTACTTAGGCTGCTCTTACAGTCCAAATAATTGTGGGATAAGGGTCTTGCTCAAGGAGCCAGAGGTGGGATTTGAACCCTGGACCTTCTAACCTGTAGCCCTGTACCTTAACCACTAGGCTACCACAGTCCCATTACTATCCCATTTTACTCAATGAGTAATGGATACAAAAAAAACCAAAAGAAAACAAACGATGGCAAGCAGAGGAGTACAGCTGTGCCCTGTACAATTCTGTGTGCCCCAGTAGAAGTTGTGTAGAAATATATACTGTGTGATTATAAATTGAGAAATATAGGTATAATGTCCATGTGTAAACAAAAGGAGGAGCGGGAGGAGATTTGATTGAAACGGTTCAATTAATGTCCAATGAAGTGACCAATTAAGTTCCGAATTAATTCCGATTATTTTCGGTGGGTTAGTTTTGAATGAATTTGGGGGTTTGTTTGCAGTACCAGCGCGTGTGTGGTCAGTCATGAGGCCTGGATGCTATCATTGGATGTTGTAGATGACAGCAGCCAGGCTTCATCTGAGCTGACGGCCGGGTTTAATTGATGGGTTCCTCCCGCTCCCGAAAAGAAAATGTTCATCACTGGTATTTATGTACCAACAAGTAAAAAGCATTCGCATTGACGGTGAGTGAAAAAATTCGTTTTTGAATAAATCAGGCAGTTTGCTGGGCTTTTCATTGACCTTTATTTGCTATCTCATTTGATTTTTAGCAAGAACAATAGATAAATCGATTTATTAAAACTTTTTACTAAAAGCTGCAAGCGATCATGGGAGATATGCAAATTATTCACCTCTGATTGGTCAATCAATCAGCATTAGTATTATTATTATGATTAATTTCAGGTCAGCGTTGTAACCTAACTAGTCAAATTTTGCTCTACGAAGAGACGATTTTAAACCTTCAAATAACCAACTTCTAACTTTACATCTAACATCATTTACAACAAATCCGATTTATGTACTACTTAGAAGCGTTGTACTATGTAAACAGTACTTGGACACCACTTCCCACTACTGGCTTCAGCTTTGTCATAAACAGGTGCATCAAGTCGGTACAGTCATGAGATAAGGGAGTGATGGAGGCTGAAGGAGGTCAGAATTACATCTCCATGAAGGCAGGAACATTAATAAGACATTTGCCTGATACCCATAAGAAATGAATGGTGTGTATGAGCAAGTGGCCGCAAGCCCCAGATAGCAGTAGAATCCGGGCCAAATCTGGCTTCCATTCGGCACTGTCGGTTCACTTTAGGCATCACTTAGCCAAATGTGGGCCGAGATTTTGCCGACATCAGCTTGGATTTCAAGAAGTAAGTCGGATACAACGGAAAAGAGCGCCAAAACGGCCCGTGGAACGACTCCTACTGACGTGGAAGTGAAAACTTTTCATACTTGGATATTTCTCCGGTTTCCCTTTCCTTCGTGAACAGAACGGCAGTCATTTGTACATTTCCTTTTGCCCCTTGGGTCACAGGTAAGGTAGATCCCCGCACTTTTTTTCTTGTTTATGCAGCTTACCTGTTTAGATTAAGCATTCAATAGTCAGTCTAGATTGATGTTTTAACAACTGTGTATGATTAATCGCCTACGTGCCCATTTCCATCTTAAGCTGGTTAGCAGTTATCATTTAGCTTTAGCAAACGACTTAGAATTAGCTGTCCCCTACCAAGACAATATAACTGTAAAAGCGTTTAATCGTCAATTTAACTGATAAAATAAGCGAGCCCCAGCCACAACACGTGGTGCACATTGTCCACAGCTAGCATATCCACATTTCAGTGCTTCACTAAGTGTTATTAGCTAGCTAACGTTACATGTGCTTGTATTCTTTGGCTTTTGCCAAGCCCCGAAAGTATGAATTCAGAAAGATATCGTGCTTGCAATTTAATAGTCCATTCCTTCAATTTAATAAATCGTTAATTTCACTAAAATGCTCCCTCCATATAAATTATGTTCTAATTGGAAAGTCTCAATGCAGTTTGGTTGTCAGCTATTTTAAAATGATATCACTCTTGAAAAAGAGGGTTTGTCAAGGGTTCTTTAGTAAAGGCAATTGGTCTATTTAGAACCACAAGTTCTGTATAGAACTGTCTCATGCTTAAATGGTTCTCTGAATGTTTTTTTTTCAGATTGATGGAGAATGTGTTGTGTATAATTCTATATGGATCCTTTTTGAAAGTACTTCTGTACAGCGCAAAATGGTTTTTTTGTTGTGATTTTAAGCAATGAAAACCCTTTTTTGGTACTCTATATAGTTATTTTCAGGTGCTATACAGAACCATACTCACAACACATTCTGAAGAACCATTCCATAATTCAAAGAACCATTAAAGCTTTTAAAATTATATGAGTGTCTACTATAGAACTATTATAGTGTTCTCTTATAGAACCACTGTCTTTGAATCCTTGAAGAAACATCTTTTTTAGGAGTGTATAGTAATATCACTTATTTAGGATGTGTTGAGAATGATAGGCTAAGGACAGGCTACATGTTAGAAGTCATGATGTCTTTATAAATCAATCACAATGTCCTAAATAATATAATCCTAATAATGTCTTAAACTTGACTTTTCATTGACCAGTGTGAGACGTTTTATTGGTAATTACAAACCCAAATCATAAAAAGTTGGTACAAGATGTAAAATGAAAAAATGCACCGTGTCTTACTTTGACTTTTATTTCATTTGCAGACAGGGTGATCCCAAGATATTTAAAGTTTTTTATTTATTTATTTATTTATTTTTTTCCTGGTCAGCTCCATTTCATGTTTTATTAAACATCCATCCTTGCATTTCAGGCCTGCTACACAATCTCAAAAAAGTTGAGATGGGGGCAGTTGAGGTGTAGTGAGGTAAAAAAAAGTAGAATAAAATAAAATAATGTGATTTCAATCAGGCGATGTCAACAGGTTATTATAATCATGATTTGGTACAAAACCAGTATCCATGATAATCTTTGAGGAGCAAAGATGGACAGAGAATTTCAGTGATGAGGTTGTTT
The DNA here is from genome assembly GCA_025084515.1 of Ancistrus triradiatus. Lineage (NCBI taxonomy): Eukaryota > Metazoa > Chordata > Actinopteri > Siluriformes > Loricariidae > Ancistrus > Ancistrus triradiatus. The sequence goes on along the minus strand of JAJAGP010000346.1, from coordinate 964 downwards.
GTCAACAAATGTGTTAGAAGATTATTGAATTGATTAAAAACAATGTTCCTCAAAGAAGGATTAGAGGGGATTTACATATTTCTATATGTATTCCTTAATATAATAATAATAATAATAATAATAGCCTTATGTTAACCATGTTCAGAAGTAGGGTCGACTTCTCTGGGCTCGGAGGCATCTGGGATGGACCAACACACAGTGGGAATGGACACGGATTTTGGAGCAACCTAAGCTGCCTTCAAGACGACATCTTTATCAGGGGCATCCATGCATTTATCAGCAAGACAAATCGGAAAAAGTTAGGACTGGAATATGTAAATCCCTTCCTGTCTTTAGTTGAGGAAAGAAAAAAACATTGTTTTTAAACATTTCAATAATTTTCTCACATTTGTTGACAACCTGGAGATCCTTTGATCATCTTTACTCCTCAAAAACTCAGCCTTTTGTGGATACTGCTTTTGTACCAAATCATGATTAAAATCACCCGTTGGCATCACCTGTTTGAAATCACATCATTATCTAGTTTTTTAAATCTCATTACTAGATATAAATGCTATTTTTTTAAATCAACATTTTCCATATTTTTTTTGATTCGGGGTTGTACTTAAAGTAAACTAATTTCATATTTTTGCTCAGAATTGATATGTTGGCTGCTTATTGGATATTGACATTTTAAAATGCGTTGAATTTGTATGACATACAGTGGGGCAAAAAAGTATTTAGTCAGCCACTGATTGTGTAAGTTCTCCTACTTAGAAAGATGAGAGAGGTCTGTAATTTTCATCCTAGCTACACTTCAACTATGAGAGACAAAATGAGAAAAAAATCTAGGAAATCACATTGTAGGATTTTTAAAGAATTTAATTGTAAATGATGGTGGAAAATAAGTATTTGGTCAATAACAAAAGTTCAACTCAATACTTTGTAACAACCTTTGACGGCAATGAAAGAGGTCAAACGTTTC